>VZRX01006411.1:0-195070 GCA_013398075.1 Notiomystis cincta
CGCCGAGGGCGGGTGCGCATGCGCAGTCGGGCGGCGGCGCCGGGAGCGGGCAGCGGGCGGGGCTTTTCCGGCCTCGCTTCGGGCCCCCTCAATTGAACCCGTTCTGCCTCTGATGGGGCCGTGAGGGCATTGGCCTCACGGGTTGTTTTCTAAAGTGATGGGGGCTGACATTTAGCGGTTGTGAGAGGGCTTGACAGAGCTGCAAATACCCCGAATTCCGGCCGAGCATCAGCACTGCGTCCACAAGTCAGAGCAGTTACATTTGGAGTTTAGTCCTCCTATAGTCCTCCTATAATGATTTGTAAATCACGCCTTGGTTTGTAAGCTTAGTAGCGTTTTTAATATTAATTTATTGTGTGTAATAAAATCATCTTTCCAGTGTCTCTCTAGGAGGAAGGAATGAGAGTTTTGACTTATGGCTGCTCCAGGAAAGGTGGCAGCTTTCCGTCTGCCTCCCCTGCCAACTATTGGAGAGATTATTAAACTCTTTCGCCTTAAAGCACTGAAACAACTTTCCCAGAACTTTCTACTGGATATGCGATTGACAGGTTAATATTTTATTCTAATATTTTTAGCTAACGTAGAGCATGTATCCCAGTTTTCGTCAGAATCCAGAGTATAGCTAAGGAATGTTTGCCTAATAGCGTTTGTCAGACTAATGGCAGCTCAATGGTAAACCTTTATAATAAAGACCTCTTTTAAAAGTAGTTTTACGTTAGGCAAATTGCTTTTACTTACTCCTCAAAAATAGGTTTCTTTATAAATTGAAGTGCAATTTTTTAGATAGAAACCATATTCCTATATAAAATATTAGTTATTAACTGAAATGCTAAAATCTGAACCAAAATAGTACTTGTAACATTTGGGTACTGTTTTGGTTTATAAGTTCGACTTAAAACCTAGCATTTTTTTCAGATTATTCTGTATGGTGGAAAGTATTTAACACATTGTGCAGTTTAGAGTTTGCTATGTGCTGTGTTTAGGAGAGTCATTTGTCTCAGTTTAACAGAAGTATTGTAGCTTTCTTGAACCAGTTGCATTGTTCTGAACAATTCCGTGTTTTCCAGCCTCTTGTCAGCAGTGGGTGACATAGCTGGCACTGTTCTGTCAGTCAGGGGTGGGGGTCTGTCCTGGCATAGTGGTGGTGGCTGGAATTTTCATTAACAAATGCAGTACAGCTTCATGTAGCTAATGATTTGTGTTTGAAGATTCAAGGTTGATAAAAATACAGAACATGAAACTCAGTTCCACTTCCTGAACAACCAAACTCTTATCCCAGAATAAAAATGTCTGCATGCCTTTAGTAAAACTTTACAAGTATTTTTTTTTTATTGCATACATAAGAGATCATGGAGTGAGCTGCATGATTTCTGTCAGTATCTTCTCTCCATGCTTCCTAAGGATCCCTTTGTTTCACCAGCTATATTTTCTAGTCCCTAATCTATCTTCTTTCATGTCCATAATGCTTTCTAATGTTGTATTGTTTCATTTACATATGGGTATTCCTTCCTCACCTTTCAACTGCCCTGTTTTCCATAGCTACCAATTGCCTGTGTTCCAGCTCTTCATTTGGCCCATTTTCTCCCTCATAAAACTGCTCTGTACATAATATAATCTTGATAGAGCTTTGCTGTATCTTTCTTACTTCTTAAATTGCCTTGAAATAGTGGTGCTGTGGTGAAATACCTTTATAAGGATGAGGAGTGAGACTTCAGGATATCAAACACAAGTGCTTGCTTGCAGCACAATAGTACTGCTAGTGTACAGATGAGGAGTGATACTCTCTCTTTATTTGATTCTGTAGTGAGCATGATAAATACTAAAGACATGAAACTAAAAATAATTTTTTTATATAGCTCAGTATATCTTATAAAGTGAAACAAATCTGAATTCTGTGCAGTCTAGCGGGCGTGTGATTGTTCAACTGGGATGTGTCACTGTTTATGTCTGATCTGAGATAAGCATGTTTGTGCTGGTGTATCAGTAAACAATGAGGTTATCTTAGTGAGCTGGATCTCCAGGAAAATAAAGGCTTAGTATGTTCTTTGTGTCTTGCAGACAAGATAGTGAAACAGGCTGGCGAGCTGAAAAATGCCCATGTTTGCGAAGTGGGCCCCGGGCCAGGAGGAATGACCAGATCCATTCTCAGTGCTGGTGTTGAGCAGCTCCTTTTAGTTGAAAAAGATGCTCGATTTATTCCAGGATTGCAGGTACCAACTGGAGAATGATTTGTATGTGGGTAACCACAGCATTGAATAAGAACATTTTGAGAACTTAGAGAGATTCCAAGTGTCTTGTTGGCATCTCAGCACTGAAAATAAATTTTGTTCTGTGGCAGAAACTAGCTCTATAATTTGCTTGAAGATAAAGATACACAGTATCTCAGTTCATTGTTCCTGTCTTATAGGCCCTTTAGGACTTTATCCTGCAAGTGAATTACTGCCAAGGCTTGTCAGGTTTAGGGTTTTTTTTTCAGGCTGACACACTTCAGGTGCGTTTGATCATGATGGTGAAATCAGAATTTGAAGGCTGAATTTAATGACCTTATCTATCACACTATATTTCATTTTAATCCTAATAATCATGCTTTATGAAATTGGGAAGGGGTACCTCCAGTTAATGCAGTCAGTGTGGATTAATATCCAGGTAGAGAAGAATAAAGCAAGCATCTGTTTTACATTTCCAAAAAACACTCTTAAGCTTTTCTTCCTTTCTTTTAAAGTTAGTACAAGTTCACGAATCATTGTGGCATTTTCAGATGCTATCTGCTTGTGTTGCTGGATGTTTATGGAATTGGCTGTATAATCCAGCGAAAGGAAAACAAGAGTCCAAAAATCTCAAAATTTGATTGTTTTCTTATGTCTCTACCATCTCACATTGGAGAAATTCAAAGGGCTTTCCTTAAATTGCACTTTGTCTTTTTCACTAAATCAGCAGCAAAAATAAATATGTAGTTCACTTGATAACTGCTGCCATCTCTTTATATGATTAAAAAAATTGTAAGGTATGAATCAACCTGCTCATATCCTTTAAATTGAAGGTGCATGTGATTATGTCTTTGTAGAGTTAGCCATGAATAACGTATGGTGTGTCATCTTCGTCTTATGGAATGTGAAACCTTCACTTTTTCACTGGAGTGGGGGAAATCAGCATTTTTGTTCTGGATTTTGAGAACTGGTTTGGGACTGGAGAGAATTTGAGGTTAAATAGCACTTGTTTTAGTTAAGAGAGCTTTTTAAGTACTTGGCTGTTTTTTCTGATCTTCCAAAATGCATCCACTGCAACAGATTTGTCTGAATAAAAGTATACTAAAATGAGCTTTTGGTATGTAATTATCTTTACTGTTCAAGTGACATAATGTTAGTCATTATTTTTAATTGCCAGTCTCCTCACAGTAGAAGTGAATGTCTGAATGAGGTTATTGAACACAGAGGTGGTATAACTCAGTTACAACAGATGTGAATGAGCAAGAAATGTGGTGCATCCATTAGTGTTAAATTTGATATTCCTTTTTTCCCGTACAAATAAGATGCATAACAGTGAATCTTTCTTTTTGATAGTGTGGGTTGTAATAATTTTTCTGGTTTCCCAAGCAAGCTATCAAAACTCATGCTCAAAAATGGGTTGAGATTTGAATAAGAGGCAATGTCAGAAATTAAAATAACAATTGGGGACTATTACTTAAAAATGTCTCTTAGATACTTTTAAAATCGCTGATGTAAAGCATACAGCATTTTTCATTAACTGTTTTTCAAGCTGTGGTCTCTCACAAGACTGAAGTGGGGATTTTCTTTACTGCAAAACTGATATACAGTGAAGAACATTGTGCAGAGTTAGTTTACACAAGCTGAGAGCCTGCCAGTTCTGTCTCAGTCATAAAGAATCACAACCTCTCTATGCCATATGCCCTAATAGTTTTTAGGCTGGAAAGATTGATGAGGAGAGAAAGGGAGCAAGAGAATGTATTGAATATAAAATTATTCCAGGAACACCATTTCATGTTTTATACTATGCCCCTTATGCTTCCTTTGTGCCCTTTTGTGTGTGAAGAATGAGAGTATCTGTATGATGGAACACTCTTGGCTGGTGTCCTTGATGCACAGCAGCTCCTGGAGCTGTGTTAGCTGCACACATTTTCTCTTCAAATGAAAAATGCTTTACTGGATTTCCAAGTCTTTATTTCAAATTAGAAGTATAAGACTATGATTTTCTGGTCACAAATTAAATGCAATTCAGTTATGTAAAGTGTGTTACTCAGCAACCTCTAAACTCATCTTGATAAGAAAACTGTTATTAAGAAATGACACTATTTTCTAACTTCATTGCTCTAACATTATCTTTCATCCTATTAGAGCATTTATAATGGCTTCAAAGAAAGATTTGACAAGCCATGGCAGATTAGTGAATTTCTATGTCATATAATTGCTAGTGTAATGCTGGAAAGTCCATTAAGTGGTTTGGAGTTGAGGTTAGTTTTATTTTTTCTATTTGGAAATAATTTGACTTAAAACCTGTAGGAAGGCTTAGTTTTTTGTTAAGGTTTGATTGCTATATATAAAATTTAGCTATTTTGATAATTAAAACCCCCAAACTTTTGCTCAAAAATATTTTATGATGACATTTTGTGAACAGTAGGAGAAAGCAGTGTTTTCCTTTGGCTCAGAGAATGGTGAAAGCTGTTTGTGCCCCTGAGCATATAAACATCATTCAGATTGAAGATGGGACTAACAATGGTGAGCAGTTTATTTTTGCAGCTTAGGCCACTGGCACTTAACTGTTTATGGATTTAGATTTCTGTGTAAAAGCAAAATTCTTCTTTAGGCCATTTCTCATTAATCTCTTATAGGATCAATAAATATCCCCAAATATCATCTTCTAAAAAGTTGCCACTGCTTTTGAATTGTACTGTTTGTAAATAGTTTCACAGTGTAAGAGAAAAGATCAGTACAACACTAAAAAAGCTTAACTAATTTTCATTATGGGAACTGACACCAGAAATTAAAGAATTGGTTGTCAAACTACAACCAGTGCTGAGTTTCCATATCAGCTGTTATTAAATACTAGATAAGTTGTGCAAGTGGGCTGCAAAAGCTGACAACAGATAGGATTTTGAAATGTCTAGAAAATAGAAATTTTTGAGATTTTTCGTACTGCTAGGTACTCATTCCCTCTTTTGAGTGGATTCCTTTTTTTTATGGTACAAGTGTAGACTACTACAGGGAATATTAAGAGAATCTCTTCCACTTTTTTCATGTAAAAGGAAAAAAATAATATTTCTGCAGCCCTGTATCACATGTGGCTGAAATTGGATAATAGGCCCTAAAGCTGTGGGGGAAACAGAATAAACAACATGAGCCCTTGTTTCCATAGGTAATTGATTGAAAAATCTTTCAAAACCTCCTGCTTGAATTATTACTTAAATCAGGTCAGGTCCTGCTAGTGGCTTATTAATTGTTGTTGTTGAAGAGACTCTTAGCAGTCTTTTCAAGTTTGAATTCTTTTTTAAGAATTCTACATCTGTGAATAGTTAAGTGTTTTCAGAATTGCACATTAACCTGTTTCTAGTGTTTGCTTTTTGAAAGTAAATACTTACTAATAGTGTTGTCAGTTTTAACTCCTGCTGTGCTTTGTTGTGTATTGAAGATAAATATATAGCAATGGTTTAATTTCTGCAGTGTCTGAAACTGGAGATCAGTTTGGGTAACACTCACTGTGGCTTCTGCTTGCTTGCTTACAAACAGATGCTGTCTGAAGCAGCTCCAGGAAAAGTGCGCATTGTTCATGGAGATATCCTGACCTTTAAGATGGAGAAGGCTTTTCCAAAGCACTTAAAAAAGAACTGGGAGGATGGTTAGTATTTGCATTTGGTTTATGTCATTTTTCAGGGCTTCTGAGTTGGTCTTAAGTAGTGATGAAGTTGAAGTTCACTCAGTGCAGGTGTTATGCTCTTTGGGTACCTGTGGAAGATAAAGAGACAACTGTTTGGGTTTTTTGTGCTGGAGGAAGCAGAGAACTCTCTTCTTTTTCTAAGACAAAGCAGTGGAATTTCTGTGATGTTGACCTTAGTTAACAGTGAGGAGCTTTGCAGTTACTAACCTTAGAGTGTCTTGAGTGTACAGAAATGATTTCTGGAAGGCATAAAAGGAGATCAAATGGGGTACTTTCAGTCTTCCTCTTTTTGAAGAAGTGAGAAATCACCACTGCTGTTGTTTCACTGAAGAAATTTCTGTAACTTCCTTTGAAACTTTTGGAAAACATGCCCTCAAAAATTTAAGTTTCTCATTCCTTTGGTTTCAGCTGGATATCTCTGGCAAAAGCAGAATCTAATCAGGATTGTGGGGTTTTTGTTTTTGTTTTTATAACCTGAGGTTGCAATAGGATGCTATTTCACTTGCCTTTTAAAAGGCAAATAAAATGTAATATTATTAGATAAATCAGAGATGACTTCCCAGTCCCCTTTTATGAATTTATTAATTCAAAGTCACTCTTCACAGTGCCTGAAGAGCAGTAAAGTCTATCTGACTTAGGACATAGAAGACCATGGCATCCTATGTTCACCTAGAAAAATTATATGTTGTATTTGCCTCATTGCAAAAGGTAAATGCTTCACAGAAAAAAGTATGAGCAAATGTATGTGTGTCAATGTAGTGCAGTTTTAAAAATTTACCTACTTGAAGATAGAGTCACTGTTGGGTTTTGAGCTGACCAGTTGGAGGTAAGGTACATTTCTTCTGTGTTACTGCTGTATGAAAATCTGAAAGGCTGATGAGTTTCACAAACCACCATCTCTGATAAATGTGTAGTATCACAGATAGATTAGAAATATCACAGCCTAAAAAGTGCATAATAAGTAAAGTGTGCCAGAAAAACAGCTTGAATTTGGTATTGTCATCTCTTATTCATGTTATTAAGTACTGTAGTATCTAAGAAACAGCACACTGGTGTTTGGGTTTTGTCCACTTCTGTTGCAGTCCTGCTTAGGCATAAGGGTCCCTGCTGATGAAATCCCTGTGTTGTGTTGTACAACACACACAGATACTGATATGATCCATAACTGAAAAACAGGTATCACTTCTTATGGCTGAATCTTGTGCTTTAACACCTTATGATTTCAGAGGACTCTATACAGAAGGAGAGCTCTGTCCAGTGGGAGTTATGTGGTTGTTTTGAGGGTTTTTAGGACTCAGTAAAATGTCCCTAGGAGGATGTATTGCATGTCCAACTCATAGTAGGCACTATTTACTCTGTGCCTAATAGTCACGGTTTGAAATCACAGGAATGCTTTTGTGCTTTTGCCATTCTAGAGTAGCTCAGCCGGAATTTACTCATCAGCTGAAAATCATCTGAAAGCTACTGAGAAATTAACCTAACCACTTTTTGCCAAGTAAATACTGAGAATAGTAACACAGTTTTGTCAGTGTGAGTATATTTGGACAGGCATCATTTTGGTGTGGCACGATAAAAATTGCTGTAATATTTTAAGTCTTGGTCAATAGGCAAGTGTTTTTCTTGTGTTTTATTTCTTGGTAAAATCTTACCCAAAAGTTTTTGACAGTTGTTTTTCTTCTGTCAAATGTCAACAGAACCTCCAGATATACATATCATTGGGAATCTGCCCTTCAGTGTTTCAACTCCTCTAATCATCAAATGGCTTGAGAATGTTTCGAAAAGGGATGGACCTTTTACGTACGGCAGGACACAGATGACGCTGACTTTTCAAAAGGAAGTTGGGGAGGTAAAATTTTAGCATTTTTCCAAATTGTACAGATGCTAAATTGAACAGAATTGTTTACGTGCAATCTTTTATGTAAAACTACAAACCCAATCTTAGTTGGCTTTGAAAATAGAGGGAAGGGTTGGTTCAGTTTTTCGTTTATGTAGCTGTAAATTATGAATTTTGATAAGTTAATTATCTACTATGATCATTTCACAAGCACATAGGCTTTTTTAATGTCTTATGGAGGGTTTTATTTCCTTGAGATACTCTAACCTTTTTTGAAGTCTGATTTCTTTAACATAAATAGATTGCACAGCAGTCTTCTGTTTTTAAATGTTTTTATTCTCTCAATCATTTGTGCAACATGTCATCAATCTGTTTTTCCTTGCCTTTCATTCATCTCAAGAAATACACTTATATTTCTTTTCTTTGTCCTCTTTATTAAAAATAATTTTTTAGGAGACAACATTCCTTGAAATGCGGAAAAATGGAAGGTTAGCATTATTTCCAGTTGTGATTAAACACTTAAAACACAAGGGGTGTTTGTCAAGCCTGTGGAAATTGGCATTGGCTTTCTTGAATGACACTCGATATCAGAATTATTAATATATTGCTGCCATTCTTGTGTATATCAAAAGGCCTTAATTGACTTCCATCACCACAAGTCCAAGGACAAATTGATATTTTACTTTGTATTAATAGTTAGTTTCTGAGAGAAGGCCAAACTGATCTGCAGTGTAGTAGTGTTAATGCCAGATCAGTTGATATTAGGTTGGCTTAATCCACAGTGCTTTCATTGCATGAAACATATAATAACACAGAGAACAGAAAGCTTTTTGCTTTGCAGTTATGGAAGCAGTCTGGCTTTTAACAAGCATCTCCCTTACTTTTATAAAGAAAAAAAGGAATTGCACATCTGCCTGAAAACTGAATTTCTATCTTATTGCTTCAATGTTTGTAAATACCATGTTTTCTCTATGCAGCCTTAATGTGTATGTTGCTTGAATTTTAATCCTTCAAAGTAAAAAGTCAAATATGAAAATTCTGTTGTGTTTTCTTTTCTCTGTGAAAATTAGTAATAATTGTATATGCAAGTAGAATGTCTGCTGTCGTTTTTTGGGTCAAAGAAAACCATATTGTGCTGTCATTGCTCTAGCCTTGCAATCAAAATTGAAGAAGTATTTCCAGTAGGTGGCTCTAGAGAACACTAGGGACAAATATTTGGCATGAAATAAACCATATTTCTTAATTCAGTTCTGGGCTCATTTGGTTTCAGGCATTACAGAATCCAGATCTGTTTCCCAGAAGGACTTCATGTCATGTGAGATTAGGCCTTGTTGCAAAATATGGGTAGTGGACCTTGATGTTAAATGCAGAGTGATGATAGGTAAGATACATAATTTTGTGACAGCAGTGAAAAAATTCACCTAACGCTGTGTGAGAGCTGTACCCAGCTGCATACATCATTGTGACATGCAGAGTACAGTTCTTCTGCACCCAGCATAGCTCAATTAGGTGCAAAATGCCATGCACACTTAAGCTCTTGTACTTGAAACACTGGGAAGTTAGAAACACTAGGAAATGGAATATGTTGTTCAAGGTCATTAAATGAATCAGTGTTAATTTTTGTTGAGTTTACGTTCTGAGATCTCTTCATTCTTGTTCAACACAATTTAAACACGAGTCCTCCTCTAAAGACAAAACTGTGCATGGTTTTTGGTTTGCATTTCCTTTATCAGTTCGGTACCATGAGAAAAAAAATTGTTTTAAAGGTACTATTTTATTTTATGATAGGAGCAAGAACAGTAATTAGGCTCTGTGTCTTTTCTCCTGACCCTCTGGAGTTGCTTAAGGTAACTACTGTGAATTGGTGTATATAGACATATTCAGTATCAGGAAAGAGAGAACAGTGTAATTCAGGTTTTATAGTGAGTTGCTACTGATATTTTATATATCTCTAAATTTATAGTCTTGATAGGGAAATGTCTTATACTCAAAAATTTGGTGTCCTCCCTGGATATTTCTAAGCTAAGAGCCTAAATATTAAAGAAAGGCAGTGTATATGCCATAAGCTCAGCAAAAGCAGAAGATGGAATGGAGTGATGTGCTTTATGATTAGTTGGGATAATTGATTTTAACAGTAAGAAAGTGAAGCAATGTGCTCTTTTATTTATGGTCAGACTTTGTTTAGTCAGTATAAGTAAATGCCTTTGCCTTTCTTGCTGGTTGTATTTTCTTCCTTTTCTGTTTCCTTGCAGCACAGCAGTGTTGGTGAGAGTTATGTCACTACACACCTACTACTGCATCCCACTCTGTTCTGATATTATATAAATAAATCAATTAAAGCGGATGAGAACCAGCAGTTATTTTATATGCTGAATCTGAGGGTTGTTAAGGAGGATAAGGCCAAATATCCACAGCAATAAAAATAGCTGCTTTTTGAGTGTCAAGCAGATACTTTTTTTTTTCTCTGTAGTTTAAATTTGTAAAATTCTTACTCACTTTGTGGGTAAGAAGTTTTGACTTGTCTCAAATTCCTCAGTGCTTCTCAAATCTGTCACCTAGGCCAGGTTCTTCCAGCCCACTTACTCTAAAATTGATGGGTTTAAACCAAAAGAGGGTAGATTTAGATGTAAGGAAGGAATTTTTTTACAGCAAGGGTGGTGAAACACTGCAGTAGTTTGCCAGGAGATGGGGTGGATGCCCTATCCCTGGAAACCTTCAAGGTCAGGCAGGGCAAATCTCTGAGCAACCTGACCAAGGTGCACATGTCCCTGCCCATGGCAGGGGGTTTGACTGGCTGGAGTGTGTATGGGTGCTGTACACAGGTATGTTCCTGCTCCTGTGCTTGAAGTGGTTTAAGATGTTACTATCCAGACGCTAAATTATCCCTTCTGTTACGGAGAAGCAGGAACTTACTGCCTGAGACTTCCTAGGTGCTTTCTGGGAGAAATAAAGATAGGTTTGTTTGAATTGGCAGTGGAAATGCTGCTACAAATGTTGCCATTAGGTCAGTTTCATTTGCCCTACAGAGGAAGGAAACGCGTATCTGATTGCATTGTTAGTCTTTGGAGTCTGGATTTTTTTCAGAGAATAATAATTTCCTCTGACACAACAATGAAGGTAGCTTTAACTGTTGGCATAGGCAGAAAGAATCACTGAACATTCTTTCAGAAAAGTTGTTGAAAAGTATTTATTTGCTCCGTGCTGAACTGCCTTTCAGAAGAGCTGTTTGAAAAAATGTGAAACTTCGGTAACAGGTTTAGCTTTTATTTTTCAGGGATAAATTTAATAAGCATGGCAGCATTTGTGAGTAGGCTTTTCATATAGAACTACATGTTGTACAAATATTACCAGTTATGCAATTTGGGGTTTAGTTTTTATTTTTTATTGAGATGGTGGTAAATAAGAACAGGAATCATCAAAATTCTGGTTTTGTGTAAGTTAGTGAAATGACTTCTGTAATCTGAGACTTGTTTTACAAGATGCTTTATATATTTAAATTTCATTTGTGCAAGCAAAACACAATAAAATGGGTTTCTTGCCAGGTCATGAAAGTGTAGGAAACCTCTGTCCAGGCTACTGTTTTCTAAAAAAATCCTTGGGAAAATCAGAGAATACTTAAATTGAGTTGCTCTCATTGTTAGGCATTCTAAATTTATGTAACGTGGATCCACCTTCCTTGCAAATATTGTAAGTGTAGACCAGTTAATGATGAAGAACTTTTGGTTTCTAGCTGACTTGGGGTTTATGGAGCATTGTTTCATCTTGAAGAAGAAAAAACTAGTAATATTTTATACAGGAAACAGTGGAAGGAAAGGATTGTGAGAGTACTGTTAGATTTGTTTTGAATTCTGCAGTCAGAATAGCTTTAATATTCTCTTGCAGCCATAGAAAATTCTTTTGACATTCATTTAGTTTTGGAGAATTTCTAGGAGGTCCTTTTCAAGTGCATTTGATTGCAGGAGGGAGGTTGTAAATCAGTGTGGTGTCTTAGCAGGATTTCACTATAATGAAGAAGAAAATTTTAGATGAACTGGGCATACAATTTGATACGAGTTCTTAATGATTAATTAGTGTTGTTTTTTTTTCAATTTGATTATACTGAAAATCAAGGCTTAATATAACTGATCACTTGGTCAATTCAGTATCACTGATGCACATGTTTTGATTTTCCCACAGAGACTTACAGCTAATCCAGGAAGTAGCCAACGCAGCAGACTGTCCATTATGGCTCAGCATCTCTGCACTGTGGAAAACTGTTTCATAATTCCAGGTCAAGCCTTTGTTCCAAAGCCAGAGGTAGGTTTTCCTGTATTTATTTGTGGGTTTTGTTAATTTGTCAGTCAGGTAATGTATCTTACTTTGATTAAGGAGAATGAGTGGCTGCTCTGTTTGAACATGTCCATATTACAAAGTGGAGTGATGTGAAATTCCTGTAAAGCACCTCTTCGGTTTTTTGTTCCTCAGAGCTTGGCTTTGACCTTGAAACTTATCTGCAGGGTCAGCATACTTCTTTGGGTGTTCTGGAGAGGGAGATTAGGATTTATTTAATGTCAGGATGGTCTGCTAGGATTGGAGTATTTTTGGAAAGCCTGCTGTATTACAGTTTGCATTTATAAGCAGTTTGGGAATTGTGCCTTAAGAATTTGATGGGTCTTTTGGAAGACTGTGATAAGAAAAGCTTTTCATTTATCACCTTTGTCAAACATCTCTAATTTTACCATATCTATAATATTTATGTTTCACCCAAGTCATCTTTAGTATATTTTACTCCCTCCTATTTGTTACAGCACTTTGTCACCTATATCCCACTGATTGTTTAAAAATGTAACAGTCTTTTCTCCATCTTATATGGTCTTGAGTTAGTTGAGAACAATCTCTTTGTTGTCCTCTTATCTACTGCCACTGGTTTTTATTAATAGCCATTATGATTACAGAGTCAAAAATTAAGAAATTAATCAGTATTTTGGACAAGAACCTATTTTTTTGTTTGGTTTTTTTTGTAAAAATTTATGCTTGACTTTAAGTAAGGTCTGTGTCCCTGAATGCACGTGGAAATCATATGATTAAAGAAATATTTGGGTTGGAAGGAAGGTCATCTAGTCCCATTCTTATGCATTGAGCAGGAACATCTTCAGCTAGTTCAGGTTGCTTAGAGCTCTGTCCAATGTAATCTTGAATGTTCCTAGGGATGGGGCATCCACCAACTCTGGGCAACATTTGTGTTTTCCCAGCCTCATTGTAAAAATCTTCTTCTTATGTCTAAATCAGCCCTCAGGGAGTTTAAAACCCTTGTCCTATCAAACTGCTGTTCTGTCTCAGAAGTGAACTTGCAGCTTCTGAAAGCCCCTCTTAAACTGGTTGGTTCAGCCCTTCAGTACATCTCCCTTCCCCTTTATCAGAGTTTGTCTCTTGGTCCATTTTAATGTTGTGGCATATCTGTTGAGAACCTTTGTAAGGTTATTTTCTCATACATCACAATAAATTTTAAGGCATCTATCTGAGCATGTTTTGATGATTATTTAAAAATCTGTTAGTATTTCTTGAGCAAGTAACTGTTCAAATGTGTTAAATTACTAGTTGTGACAGCAATCTGTTATGAAAGAAAATGACCAGGCTAAGAAGTCTTATTTTTTGCTTTGAGCTTTTGGCTTAGGTTTTTTTTCCCCCTGTCTTTTAAGTGAATGGAAAATAATTTCAGGATGCCATCTCACTCAAATATGTGAAATAGTTTTAAGTAAGGCTAAAATTCCAGTTTAATGGTGAGGGATTTCTCGGTGGTGTGTACAATTTGAGTACTGATAGAGCTAGTGTAGTTAAAAGTCTTGTGCAGACTTGTGTCCCAGAACTGGGAAACTCTAGCTGATATTTCCATTTTCCTGTACTGAAAAGACCACAGTTGACCAAGAGAGAGGTAACACACATAGTTGTGACAAATAGTATAAGCA
Source organism: Notiomystis cincta (assembly GCA_013398075.1). Taxonomy (NCBI): domain Eukaryota; kingdom Metazoa; phylum Chordata; class Aves; order Passeriformes; family Notiomystidae; genus Notiomystis; species Notiomystis cincta. The sequence continues at coordinate 13,669 of VZRX01006411.1, forward strand.
CATCCTAGAGTTAGTAGGTGCTCTGTTGAATAAAAAAACCAGCACAACTAAAGACAGGCATATTTTTATTTAATGTTTTGGGTTTTTTTTTTTAGTTAAAACAAGTATTGCTTATATTGCAAAAGCAGAAAGCACAATTTTTTTCAGACAGATCTGGCACCTGTTTTCACTATATTTTGTTTCCTTCAAATTCCTGTTGTAGACTGATCTTCTGTTTTGTCCTTGTTCTTTTAGCTGTAGACTGATGTGGTTTTAGATGTTACCATTTCTCATAGAATCTGCTTTATTGGAAAGCTCTTGCAGCGTTCTATGAATGAAATGGCTCAGTGCTTGATTTTTGTTTCATAGCTATGTGAAGTCCAGGTACATTTTTCAGCATGTGTAACCAATGAACATTTTGGTGTGCTCATGGTATGCCATTATTACCTTTTTCTTATGCCCTCCTGTAAAAATGCCTCTTGGTCCAATTTTTGCAAAACATGGCAGTGATCAGGGTTTGGTGTCATGTCAAACCCTTTTCTAAAGGTGGAGATGCAGGTTTGTGAGAAAGAGTTGTTTACCTCATTTGCTCGATGCATGAATATTATTTCAACATTTCTGTGAGTGTTGAGACGTAAAAGACTGATGGAATGGTGTTGCACAGCATTGTGTCTAGGAAAAAAAGAACTGGCTTTTTGGTCATAGTGAGGTCTCTGCAATACCCAGTAACTGGTGATAGTTGCATTAGGAATAGTACAGAACAGTCCTCGAGTAAAACATAGGAAACTCAAAATAGCTATGTAACAGTAGAATAAAAGCAAGATGTGATGTCATTCTGTGTGTGAAGAATGAAGACTCTCTATGAATAAAGACTACTTGGATATCAAGTCCATAAAACAGTCCACTTTCCCAAATGCTGTAACAGAAGATCTTTTTCCAACATCCTAAGCATGTAATATTTGGGCTCTTTCATGTCTTTTAGCAAATTTCAGATTAGTACCATGGGAAATGAGAGTTGTGTATAAATACACAGAATAAATAGCAGTTGATTGAAAGACTCATCCAGCATTATATTCCTGAATTTAAAGGCCTCAATCATACCCCTTTTCATTCTTGATTTGGTTCTCATTTAGGGAAGTATTTAGGTAGAACATACTTTGCCAATGACCAATACAAATCAAAATCTGTGTGTGAAAGAAAAGTTTAAAGGATTTAAGGTAATTATTCAAAGTAAGATAGTTAAAAAAAATAAAGAAGCTGTCTCTTTATCACTGTTACATAGTACATTTTACAGTAAAAGAATACCTGGGAGTGGGCCTGAAACACATCATACAGGAATATCTAAAAGGACTTAAAACGTTCTTTTAGAAAGTCAGAAATGTAGAAGACAATAAGTGGTTACTGTGTTGTTTGAGCTGTTCATAGCTACTTTAGCAAGTGTAAGCCAGACTGTTTACAAATATTTCTTGAACATAGATAATTTAGTTTCTGCCGTGTTTGTTACAGTTTGCAGGTGTTTTCACAGTTACTGTTACATTTCTCTTGTTCTACTGCTCCTCATCTCCTCACTGTGTAGTGAATGATAGATTAGGAGCAGTTGGTGAATGTCCAGCACACTTTCCTTTAACAATAATAAATGAAACCCACAGCAGGTGGCACTTTGGGGCAGGAGAGCTGTGTTTGGCAAGAGCTGAATGGTGCTGCTGATCCTTCAGCCTGATATGCAGAGTATACAGTGCAGCTAAGGTTTGGTTTGGAGCCTTGAGCTTTTGTTGGGGATTTGTTTTGGTTGGTCGATTATTTGTGTATGGTTTTTTTGTGGTTTTTTTTGGTTTGGGTTTGGTTTTTTTTTTCACAAAATCTAGTTACCAAGGCAGTTTAGAATTGAAAATGAAAGGCAGATGTGTCTGCTTTTTAAAAACCTCTGAATTGGGCTTCTTGAACAAATAGTTTTCGGGTTTTTTATCTTGCATCATAATTAAAATCAAGATATAAATGTAAAATACACTATAAAATGTTACACATTATTGAAAGTCTGATTCATTGAACAGAAAGCAGTTAGTTTTTAATCATCTTTGCTGTAATAAGACATTAGTACATGAATTGTACATCCAGTTATGTTTTTAAAATAGTTTTTTTCTTCAGTAAGTGTTACTTGGGAAGTCAGAATGGTTTGAAAAATCAACAAAATAGAGTACTCTTGTAGCACACAAGTATCTTTTCCTGCTTTTTTCCTTCTTGTGGATGCCCTTATAAATGAAATACCTTGCATAAACATAACTGCAGCCCAGATACAGGAGAAGTAAAATGCTATGTTACACATTCTTTGAAATAATCAAACTACACTTAACACACAAAAACCCCCTTGAATGGATAGAAATACTTCAGTGGATAGAAATAACTATACATAGTCCTTCAGGTTGTAACCTGTATTGCTCTCCTGTTCTGTGGATGGGAAATGGTGCTGCTTTGGAGGGTAAATCCATGCTCCTTGCTGCCTTTTAAAACAGGAAGAGCAGAAGATCACACCTGCGATAAGCAGAAACCCTGCTGAGATGAATCCTGTATAAACTGCTCCTCCCGGTTCATGTTTGCTACTCTCTGGGATGGTCTGGTCCAGGAAATTTGAAATAATTTCTCTCGTGTACCAGCACGTTGGTACCAATCCAAAGATTCCTGCGAGAATGAAGCAGAGTCCTCCTGCAAAACAAGCGTGGTTTTTGCTGTCGGTGTCCCCTCCCAACTTTGTGCATTTCATTCCCACTGTAGTGATGCAGATCCCGAAGGCTGATAGGATACACGACAGTACCATGGTGGTCCGTGCAGCCTGGATGTAGACGGGGAGAGAGAGGATGGAGTATTTCAGGGTGCAGCTGAACATCCCAGTGCTGTACCACGTGCAGTCCATCCAAAGTCCTTGCATCTGTGTTATAGCTGTTATGATATTTGAGCCAACGTCTGCATTTACCTTCCAGTTTGGCAGCAAGGTGGCTGCGATAGCTCCAAAGCCACCGAACAAAGCCAGAATAAAAGCAAAGAACTGCAGGCTTGCTGATGCCATGCTGGTTATCTTCTGTCACCTTTTTCTGCCTTGTCTCTCGTGGCAATGAGTAACTGGGAGCTTCGTAGCCAAGCTGTGGCCGTCTGTGTAACAGGGAGGAAGGGAGGGGGAGGAGAAGTGCGAGGGGGAAAGGAAAAGAAATCAGCAAACAAAAAAAGCTTGCATTTAAAATTAGAGCTGTCTGAATATGACCCTGCAGCAGCTGAGCTGCTGTACACAAGGTACTTGAACAGAGATGATGGCAAATGGACAGTGCTTTAGAATTGCTTGTAAAAAGGAGCTGCTGCCCTTTCATACGTGATTGCAAGCTATGAAGCAAAACTTATTTTACTGCAGTGGTTTTTGGTAATATTATACAGATCTCAGGCTTACTAGACAAATACGTATAGTAAATGGAGCACTAGAAACTTGCAGATTAGAAGTCATTCTGGTAGGAAAAGACTGTGATAGAAAATATATTGTACTCTTCAAGTACCTTAAGTGTATTGATAGCTGTAGTCAGCTCCTGTTGACTATTTTATAACAATGGATAATTATATCTCTTATTTAAAGAATGGTTAATGGTAACACCTTTTTTCTGTTTTCTTTTTCAATATTACCTGTTCATCTTTGTAATAAGTGTTACAAAATATCTTGGCTTTGGAGGAGAATAAAGTTGAATTTAATTTTTGCAGTATTTTCACAATAAGTCACATGTGACTTTTCTAAATCAATATTTTATTTTACTTCATTTTTGTTTAAACTTACCAACTTTTTATTTTCAGTGATTTCCATTCCTTGACTTAAACCAGCAGTATTTAGCAAATCATAAGAGTGAATATGATCTTCTTCTATCTCTAAGATAATATGTTTTTAGTATTGGTATGAAACAACTCATTTGTGAAAGTGCTTTTTTTGAATCAGTCACCTATCTGAAATAATTTTCAAAATTTCCATGAAGTGGCAGTTTAAAAAATTAATTTAAAAAGCTCCTTGTTATTCTTTTTATTATAGAGTCCAATTTCATTTGACAGATGAGAACATTTTAGGCAGTATGATAACTGTGCAGCTGGGAAGACAGAACTGTTGCTGTCACATCAGCTGGACTGTTGGGATTGCAGATGCAGAACAGTGTTTGAAACCTCTGAGAGGAGGATTAGAAAGTGGTACCCTGCCTTGCCTTTTGCATGGGGCTGTATAATTGGCAGGTTTTGTCTCTTACCAGTGGTAGACAAAGGGCAGATTTCTGTTGTAGAAAGCATGATCCAGACTTTCAATCTAAATATGAACAATGATATTAAAGTTGTTCTTCAGCGTTAGAACTTTTTTGAAAAGCCATAATAATAAGGGATAACATTGAAATAAGGGGAATACAAAATATCTGTAGCATTGTACTCTTGTTTCAGTTCATTATACTTAAGACAACAAGGTTTTGATCAATATGTATTCTATCAGTCTTTAGTGGCATTTCTGAACTAATTAATATATTTATCTTCTCTAAGTATAATATTGTGATCCTCTATAATAATATTTAGTCTAATTTTCTATATTTTTATATAATACATAATTTACACATTTATACTCTAATCTTTTTATATTGTATTTATTTCAGGTAATTTTTCAAGAATCTGTCCAGCATATATATATTAAAAATTATTAAAGTTAAAGTGAGAATATTAACAGCTACTCATTGTTAAAACCTTATTTCAAAGACCTGCCTATTTCCAAATCCCTTCAGTTCATTCAGGCTGGGAGGAGATGTTCTGGCAAATACATATCATTTGCTGTACAGGCCCATGGGAAGGATGGCTTAACTTCCTTTTTCAGAAGGAACTGACAGGTCTGGATAGCTCAGAACTCATTCAAAAACTCAGTCATATTCTCATTCATATTTTGAAACAGCTAATTAGTACCCTGAATCAGCCTTTTTCATTGCTTCCTTTTAAAATGTCAATATATGCAAACATGCAAGCATAAACACAAAATACTGCAAACCGTAGCCATGCATTACATTTAATGGGATGAACCAAGTTAAAGGCATGATAAATTCAAGTATAAGCACTACAATTGTAATTAAAAAATACAGTTATGTTTCATTCCTGTTTGTGTAGGACTTACTGCTGGATGTGAGGTCTGAGATGTTTTCTTCACTGTAGATGTCCTGGAAAATGCAGTTTCTCTTGAATGGAACTATCCCTTCTCATATAAAACTGCATTGGCATGTATTAACAAAATTTCTTGGAATGTTGTTTTTTTTCTGTCCTCCACAGCAAGTGCATTACTGCTGTTTGTTCTCTCTCTTAGTTCCATCTACCCGAGAATAAAGGAGTACTTTGTTTAATGAGTTTTGTTTGAAAAACACTCAGTAAGGGAAAGCAAAGAGATTATGGAATAAAACAGACGGAGGCCCTTAGTCCTAAATACATAATGATATCCAGGTTCTATGATGGAAAGTGTGAGCAGTGATTAAATGGAGTAAAATCTTGAGAATCCAGAAACTGTAGACATACGGACTTGAGGGAGAATCATTTAACTTGCACTGAGAGCCAGAGAGTTTTGTTGTTTGTCAGTTGTTGTTTTTTTCATCACAGATAATCTTATTAAGAGTTTAAATTTCCTAGAAAAGAACTGTGCAATTTATTTTAATTTGTGATTGGAACAGCAGGACGCTTCTATTCAATTGCAGGCTTTGCTTATCTGTTCCTGATAGCTTTAGCCTTGCATAGGTTATCCTATAACTTGTTACCTTTGTGTAAGGCTGGATAAAGGAATAAGGAAATAAAGCTACTGGTAAGGCTTCCATGGTAAATGCAGCACATCAGAGAAATGGCCTTGACAAGTTGGTGTGGGAAATCAAGCAGTTAGAAAGGTCTTGCTCAATACCCATAGGTTCTGTACCTGACTTCTGGTCTCCTGTGATTCTGTTTGTGAGCCTGGTGTGAATGGAATTACTGCAGAGCTGTTCTTACACAGAAATTATTTCTATTAGTGCAGAGGCATAGTTACTTTCTGCTGGAAGTGAGCCAAAAGCAAACTCTCATCAGAACAAGATTGCTACGAGTTGCACATATCTGGTGTTAGACCTAACATTTGTTTGTAGTAGACAGATAAAATGCTACTTAAAACTTGGATTGTGAAAATGCTGGCTTAGAACTATCTCAGTAGGATCTCTAGCAGCCTGGTTTAATGAAGTTGTAATGTGTTCTGCTTCGGTTTCAGTTCCCTGTGAGTAAATTACATCTTGAGGAAAGGTTATGTGGGTTTGCTTTTAACACAGCCCTGTTGCAAGGTACATATGTGAGACCATTATGAGACCTTTATTGTCGACAATTAGTAAAAATTGTCTCACTTAAGCTTATTCTGATTTAGAGTGTTGATTTCATTAGCAAGGCAGCAGACTTGTGTGAGTTAAATTGTACTCTTGTTACGTGTTCCTCCTACCCTACCAGAACATAAACCTTCATTGTACAGATACACTAAAACAGTAAGGGGTGAATAATTGCTGTACTGTTGACATATGGGATGTATCAGTTGAATGATTTTCATATTCATTATTTTGTATGACTTGAGTGTTATTTTGTAAATATTTCTAACATACTTGGTGGGGTGAAAAGCATTACTAGTAAAATTATCATCAAATCAACTTGTGTATTTTAAGTGCTCTTGTGTACTCTATTGGCTTCATCATTCTACTCTTTATTTGATGCATATTAAAAGGTGTGGGGAAAATAGCATGTATAATTTTAAAGGAGTGGCCAATTACAAATGAAAAGCTTTCCCCTGTATCTGTTGCTATAGTAACCAAGCAGCTTTCCTGGGGTCCAAAGAAAGCAGTGTCTATAATGGAGCTAAGGAGTGCTGTGTTTTGTTTCAGAAGCAGAATTTATTGCCCACTGGCCTTGAGATTGCAAATTGAGCTCTTTGGCTCTGAAGCTGTACACTGCATCTAGATTATGTTCTTTTTTCCTTTAGAAATTTTTGTTAAAGATGTGGCTCCAACTGCCAAAGAGCCCTCATTTCTCACTTAGGAGCATTTCTGCAAAATTGAGGTGACTAGGTGGTGCCACATGGACTCCAGTTGTTCTCTTACTCCTAATTTTGTGGGGGTAATACCTTGTTATATTTCCTGACCAAAATATAGATAAACAGAAGCATGTACCCTTAGTATTTCTGTTCAAGGAGCTGATTGGACGTGGATGTGAAGTATGTATTTGCTCTGTTCAAAAAGATTGACTTTTCTTATACTCATTGTGAACACAAGTTTTTTTCTACATCCCTGGGATCTTCCTGATAGGAGCAACCCATGGCAAAGGCAGATGCTCTGAACACTTGAAAAATTAAAAGTCTGCTTTGGGAAATAATTTATGTGTGTTTCACTGCAGATTCCCTATGTCAAGTTTTTTCATCACCTGATTTTTAAATAAATTCTCATGCTTTACATTTTAGTAATTTTAAGTATTTTTTTCTGTTGTATTTTTAACTCTAGCTCTCAGAGAAGATGGACAACTAGGGTAAAACACTCCAGTGATACATACTTGGGATCAGTAGTGCTAACACCAGAAACTTGTTGTGTATTTTTTTTTCATCAGCACCATTAATTGGTATTTTCTTTCTGTTCTCTAGCCAGTATTTTACTCAGCTTTGTAAGTTCTGTCTACATGAAAAACTTATTTTTTGTTTGGATTTTACAATTCCTTTGAAATGTATGTGTTGTTAGAAGCATTTGTACTGGATAGATGTCCGTGACAGCTGAGCTGTTCCCACGGAAAGAACAAAATGGATCGATGGTACCTTTGTGTCAGAATATGTCCACATCAGAGGCTGCTGTGAGCAGTTTTGGTTGAAGCAGGAGGAGAAACACTTTCTTTTTTTGAAGTACTCTCGTGCTCTGGGTTATCTTGAACAATTGGTACAATGAGAGCGTGGTTCAAGCAGCAGCTGTTCTGTGGTCTGATTGTGTCTCTTATTTCTGTCAGAACTAGCACATGTGATGTTAAAGTCATGTTCTGTGAGTGCCAATATTGACTGTCAGATCTTTTAAAAAAAAATCAGTGATTGCCTATCATTTTAGCAGAGTCTGTTTAATAAGAGACTAAATATTTTTTAAAATCTAGCACTTACAAATTTGTACAGTACTTGTACACATTGTACAAATTTGCAATGTGCTCCTCCACAGAAATTTTTCCTTTTTATAGTTATTATCTAGTTTGGAAGATGAGCTGCTTTATTCATTGTTGTGCAGAACTGGAGTTTTAGTCCACCTTCTAATTCTTAATACAAAAGTCTGAATTCAGGAAGTTTGTATATAATACAGTGTCTCTATAATTGCATGACATACATATATATACACACATATAAAAAACATAAAGTGTGTACTTCTTATTTCATTCTGTTTTCAGACACAGGGCAAGTGACTGTTCTTGTGACTGTGAACCAGTCTGATTTGAGAACTATAAAAGAATATATACAAGCTTATCTTTGTGGAATCACTCAAACATAATTTTGGATGAACTGTGATACACACTATAAATACAGAGTTGTGTGGTCACTTAAACTGAGAGTGCTTATTTCTACCTACCATTCCTTTAAATAGACTAGAAATCTTACCACGCTGAAAAGCAATTCCTTGGCTTACAATTTAGAAAAGCCCTGGAGCAACAGAAAGCATATAGGGAATGGATTTGATTTCTAATTATAATACCAATTTTCTCCAGCTGCCCTTCAGCCTGTATATCAAATATTGTCTAATTTGTGTATTATGTCAGAATTATCTTGTGGAAGGATCTGAAGACAGAAGTGCTAATTACTTTACAGATTACATGAAAGTTGCTCTAAATGGACGAAGTGCCATGGGGGTAAAAAGTACCAAGTACTAATGGCATGTGAACTAATTGGAAATATGTAGATAACTAAGACTAAAATTCTGTAGGGTCTTGAAAGCTAAGGCAAATCTTTTTATTCCATACCATGGCAATAGTCACTGCACAGCTGGGTGACCTGCTGCAACAATGCCTTCCTATATTGTGCCTCTTTGCTGATGTCTAGCCAGGTAACTTAGCAGTAATGTGTCTCAGAGGAAGATGTGTACTCAAATTTATCTTTCTTTTCCATATAGGTGGATGTGGCTGTGGTGCATTTCACTCCATTGGTGCAGCCAAAGATACAGCAGCCATTTGAGCTGGTAGAAAAAGTGGTTCAAAGTGTTTTTCAGTTTAGAAGAAAATACTGCTTCCGTGGAATTGAGTAAGTATTTTTAAAGAAAAATTTCCAGGTTTTGCAAATGCATCAGTTACTGAATCAGCTGTGCATTTGATTTTATTCTTCCCATTTTAAATTTGTCATCATAGTTCATCAAATCTTCCCATTTCAGAATGGTTTCTGGACACAAAAGTATGAGATTAATATCTAGTGTAATTATGTAATAATTACTTGTGCTTTTTTGTTAGTGCAGTTGAAGTTGTTAGAAATCACTAGGATAAAATGGTCATCTTTTCAGTGTCTCAGAAATTAAAAAAAAACCAACCCAACCACAAAAACTACAGAATAATTGAGTTAAAAACAAAAGTATCAAAATCCAGAACCGAAGATGGCAGTGTGACGAGAATGTCTTCTGTAGGAAATTTGGCTTATTTGGGGATAATGTCAAAAGGTCAAATTTTTGTTTCTGTGTTTGCTCTTTTATGGAGTTCTTACAGGCTCTTTAAAAATCCCAGTATCTTACTGAGGGAATTTATTAGGTTCTCTGATGTGGGAAACCTGCAGTGTCTTCGCCAAGGATCCTGTTTAAACTCCAACACTGCCACGTGCCTGACTTGCTATGGGCAATCCCCAGCACTCAGAACTGCAGAATATGTGACAGAGATGCTCTTAGGTCCAGAGGCATCTCCTGCAGCCTGGACTCCCTTAATGTTGCTGGGCATAGTTTTGGCCTTGATGCAGTCTAGCATTGGGGTGGATACTACCTTACTGTACTACAAGCCTCTGTGTCACTGTTTTAAGGTGAACAAAGAATTTTGCATCTAGTTTTAGGTTGTTGGTTTTCTTTCCTTGAGGCTGTGAATGCTACTGATGTGTGGGATGCAGATACTGGATCTAAAATGAATATAGATTTCTCTGTGTTAAAGTTTGAGTATGCATTTGGAAGTGTTTAGAAAATGAGGTGTCCAAACCCTAGACTGGCTTGGCTTTGACTTAAAGGATGGTGGTGGTTTTCTTTTTTTTCTTTTTTTAATTTTTTTTCTTTTTTTCTACTGTGATGGCATGGTTTCACTTGACAATGTAAGCAGAAGGCATGTGCAATCAGCATGCCTATGTTATGTACAATATTTTTACCAATGTTTAAAGACTTCTGTGTAATCTCAAATTCCTAATAATTGCTTTACATTCTTTTGAGGCAAGGAGGAGGAATCTGAACTTTTGGACGTCACGTATTCCCCTAGCAGCTTATCATACTTTACCCCTAGTGTGCAGCTAAGAAACACAATCCTCTTATTCTTTTGCTGACCTGAAAAAATAGCAAATTTTGGTGTATAAAAAAGCTGTTAAGTTCATTATAAGGTTATCTTTCACACAGACTGTATAAAAAGAAGGCAATAGAATCACTTTATATTTGTGTATGAATTCTGAGATTGGATATGTGATATGTAAGATTGTGTTATGAAGTCCATTGTTATAGTCTAGGTTGTGGTTCATGGACATTTATAATATGGTTCATAGTCTGAAGACTAGGTAGACTTTGTTCCAGGTATGCTTTTTAACTATGAAATCAAAGGAAAGAAGGATATTGAAATAAAAATTGATCCATTTTAACCTTGCTGACCTAGATGCTGAACCAATGGGAACATTTTGACAAAAGCCTTAAGTAGAACATAGTTCAGAAATAGTTTTCCTAGAAGTTTCATTTTACACTTACAATTTTAAACCCCTTCTTAACTGTGTGTTCTATGCACCCAGCAGGAACCAACTATCACTGCTTGTACAAAGCTTTTGAGTAGTTTGTCCAGTCAACCTGTCAAACACATCTGGTGTGTGTGGGAGTGTTACTGTTTCAGATGCACAACTTTTTTAGTTTTTATGTATGTAACACCAAATTCGAAAATTGAGAAATGCCCATGAATCATATGCAGATTTTTTGTCTTTCTGGCCTATTTTAGACTGAGAACTACTGCTCATAAGAGCTGATCTTTTCAATAGTTTGCACTCTGTAGTATGTATTTTTGTGTGGCATTAAAAATCACCTACCTAATACTCTTCATTCAAATTTGGGGAACTTCTGAGAGAGAGAGGTGCTAATGCACCTGGCCCCAGAGTAAATGTACTGATATGCCTATCTGTGAACAATGACAGAGCTGAAAACAAAATCTAGGACTCCTGCACATTCTCCCAGTGTCTAAATATTAAACATGAATGGCAATTAAATACTCCCTTCCTCTTTCTTGGTGTTTTTTTCTGACATTAGAATTAGGGTATTACTGACAAGTGATAACTGTCTTTCCCATTGGAATGAAACAGTCTGAAAGAAAGTCATGTTTGGATCTGATCTGTTTTGTGCAGTTTAGTCTGTTGTTGCTTTCTAAATGTGAGGCTAATTCTAAGAAGGCTCTGTGCTTGTATCCATACCCAAAGATGTTTTTAATGTTAGCAAACATGAACAAAAATGAATGTGTTTAGTCTATAATGTATCTATGTGCTTTCCTATGGTGTCATAATTTGCATTTGCAGAAAAAGAACCCTTACCTATTTCCATTGCTCCGATAACGAGCTATGTTGAGTGCCAGAGCTAAAATAGTGACATAATTAATATAGGTTTACTATTAAGTAAATTCCACGTTACTCTTAAGGGAAATAATTGTCTGTTGGAATTGCTGAAATTTTTCTTCACCCTGTATCTTTTAGGACCTTGTTTCCTGAAAATGGACGCTTGAAAAGAACGGAACAGCTGATGATGACAGCAGACGTTGATCCAACTCTGCGTCCTTTTCAGCTCTCCATGTCACAGTTTAGAAACCTGTGCAATGCATACAGGAAAATGTGTGATGAAGACCCAAGCCTTTTTGTGTTCAACTACAGAGAAGAGCTACGGCAAAAGAAGACAAGAAGAAATTTACTTGGAGGTACTGGTCAGCCTGAACAGACTGAAGAGGAAAATCAGCTGTAACAGCACAAGTCTGACTTTTTTTATTAGTGTTAACTCCTTGATCTACAGGTGTTGACTCAGTAAAAGAAGGCTTAGATGTTCCTACATCTCTGCAGATATGAAAGACCTACTTTTGAGAAAGTCCTTTCCATTCAGCTGCAGACAAAAGGGAAAAGGCAGTCCAGGTTGGTTTTACTTCAGGGGAATGGCTAGAACACATACCAAGAAACAAGGTGTGTTGTGAGACAGGTAATTAACTTGCAATACTTCTGACATAATTGAATTTTGTATGAATGAGAGTGCTTTACTGAAATGGAAGAAAAATACTTTTCAGACTTCAGCATATAAAATGGGTGTTTGGGGTTTTGTGCTTTTTTATCCTGGAACATCCTACTATGCAGAGTAATTTAAAAAACAGAAGCCAAGACTCTTATAAATACACTCAAGTGACTGGCTTATGGGAGGATAAAGTGCACCAATTGCCTCAAGGTCTGCTAATACTCTTCTCATTTATGCAGAAGCAAAGAATTTGGGATTTAAAGCTCCAACTACAGAAAAGCAGCACAATAAAAAGTAGAAAACATGGCTAAGTACAATACTTATTTGTCTTTTACTGTACAGGCTCATAGAGAAAATAAAAAATACAGTCAAATAAAAGATTACAGGCCAAGCTTTGTTTTTGTATTTACACATATGTATAAAGTATAAACAGCATTGAAACATACAAAAATGAAACTTCTGCACTGTTGTGCACTAAAACACATTAAAATAACTTAATTCTGCTTTAAATAAAGCAAACATGAAAACCAAAGAAATAAAATGCCCAAGGTATTGAAAAATTCAGTTTGCAATGCTACTTTCCATTGTAAACCTCTCTGCCACTCACTAGCACCTTTTCCACATTACTTAAAATATTAACGAGGCCATCCCCAAGAACTCTACATCGTCTCAATAACTGCTTGAAAGGTATGAACTAATTTACAAACCTGGGCCAACTTAATCTATTTTTGATCCACAATAAATTAAAATAACTTAAGAATCCTTTACAGCTGTTTTTGTGCAAAAATGTATTAGTGCACAAAATCAGATAGTAGTTTTCCTGCAGCTTCCATGAATTTACTAGTTTTAAAGCAAAATGTTTGTTGAATTTTATGTGGACTTCAAATGAATGTTTTAATATAGTGCTTAGAAAGCTAGGATTTTCCATGCCTCTCCACAGCTTCATAAAAACAGTCCTCATTAACTACAGATGTTAAACTCTGGACACTAAATTCTCTCTCTAAAATCGAGTTCAGATCCAGGTTTGCAGCATCAGAGTGACTGTCAAGGGACTGGTGACGTTCTTGCATTGCCATGAGAGTTCCTCTGTTCCGCTTTGTGCTGTTCACTTTTCTCTTCACCGGGCAGAAATGGCCCCGCACGAGCTTTGGGTGCTGTGCTATCTGAAAGCCATCTCCTTCCTCATTTTCAGCAGCCTGATCCCGTTCAGAGTCAGCACTGGGTTCCTCTGAAATCTTCAGCCGCTGGAACTGTATCTCAATGTCTTTTGTAGGGCTGCCTTTCTTTAGGCTGCGATAGTCCTCGTCGTCATCATCATCACTGAGAATATCGGATTCTTTGACAAGAACATTAGAAAAGTCAGATGCTGTGCTCTCTGCATGTTTATCTGGAGATGAACTCTTGGGCTCCTGGATGCTCTCAGAAGTGTGGCAGCTGCTGCTCTGAGTGCTGCTGCTTAGGCTGCACTCATCAGAGTCCTGGAAGGTGCCTTTGCCCTGGTCACCATTCCACTCGCTGCTGGATGACTTCTTCAGTACCTTCAAAGATCTTGTGGAAGCTGTGCAGAGTGAAAATGCATGTTTATTTTTTTCAGCAAAAAAATTGGTTATACCTTTTATCTTAATACCCCACTTATGATTATGATGTACATAATCATTCCAAGTCAGATGTGTCAGCATGCTGAAACCAACAGTGTGACCCCATGTCACAGTTTTCATTACACCTATCCTAGGGCTCTGTGCTTGCCTTCATGTGTCATACATCTAAAATCCTCCAAAAAAAGTGTATTCATAAATTACACACTTCTGCAGAAAGACTGACTCGGGCACCTCAAGCACTGAAGGGCCCAGATGGGGGCAGGAGTTGAACTATTCAGATGCTGTGATGTTAAGGGGATTTTACAGAGGACTGATCCAATAGAGAACTCAATACTGGTAACTACTCATTTAACTAAAATGTCTGAAGCCTGAACTTAATTACAGTATCAGCTGGGATGCAGATTTAGTGCATTGAAAGAAGCAAGACCCCTGCCTTTTGCCAGTTGTTCTAGCTATAAATGTTATTAGGGCTGAGTTACTAAAGGGAACCCAGAGGAAAGAACAATAATATGGTATGCCAAAGGGCATCTGTTCCTTCCCATCAAAATTAATTTGGGCCTTATTAAGTCTTCTCTGAAGAGAGCTGATGACACATCGCAGTGTGGGGAGGAGGGATAGCAAGTCTGCTTATCTCCTCTAGCCCTTGTCACACACTGAGTGGTAGAGAAACTACTCTTGCTCCAGTCAAAAAAAACAGAAATGGGATTTGTGGGTGTGACACATGACAGTCTATGGTCATGGTACTAATTGTGAACCCCCTACCAGCACTGGAGCCCAGACACTTTAGTTTTCACTTGAGGTGGTGTTTCTTACCCAGTTTGGCTGTTGCAGGTACACGATTCTTAAGTGGGATGAGGCGATCTCTGCAGGTTTTCTCCAGTGGTAGCTCACATTTTATGTGACGTCTGAAATTCTCCCTCAGAATGGAACGGATGACCTTCACAATGTTAGTCTTGTTCTCAGAATCACTGCAAGTTTCAGAAAACAAGGAACTTAATTTTCCTCTCTGAAGTTAGACACTGGGATAAAATTTTCCCACTTCCTTTCTGCTGATGGGTTTTAGTGTTTTTTTTTCAAAAGCTTGCTTTGGTAGTGGGTTTACAGTTATAATAAGATCATAGAATGTTTTAGGTTGGAAGGGACATTAGAGATCATTTAGTTCCAATCCCTGTGCCATGGGCAGGGACACCTTAACAGTGTTAGACATTTCACACACCTTGTGTTTTGAGATCTTAGTTACTTCCTCTTGGAAAATGACTTGAAAGATAAATTCTGTATGAGAGAATTGTCACCTTAAGTAGTCTTTATGAGAAAGTAATCTCTGTTAACCAGCTGAGAGTCTGATAAAATCAGTTACTTTGCCCATACCATACTAGAGCTTGTGTTCCTGTATCTGCAGATTTCAGACATTGGATCACTGCTCCTAATTCACCCATTTGGATTTGTTATACTGTATGCAGTTAAAGACTGGTGTAGAGCCTGGCTTCAAATAAAGAGCACCACTTTGAAACTGCTGCTGCGAAGGTCCCATGGGGGAAAATACTTTTTTTTTTAAGTCCATTAATGTGATTTGTGAAATACAACCTCCATGTAAAGCTTACCTGCTGCACAACTGAAAAATTGTTTCTGGTCTGCCTTCTAGTTCTGACTTGGTGTGAATCAGTTCCCAGATGCAGCTGTTCTCTGTTCCTGTGCATGGAAGGAAATGTTAATTTTGCATATGCTCCACAAACTTTTGGCATTAGAAAGACCAGAGTAGAGCTCCTCCACTCTCCTGAAGGCAGTGTTAACTCAGCCATGTGTTGAGCTACAGATCTCACCCAAGGTAGAACCCAAGAGAAAGTCCCCTGAGCTCTCTTGTTGCAGCAGCCTAGCACTGCCTTTGATAAATTCTGTCTTGGAGAGTTGCCTTCCCCCATTCTTGCTGATTCTCTCTGTCTTCCAGCCTTAACAGGCCTTCACCTAGGTGTCTTCTAAAGACCTTGTGACACTTTACAGAACGTACAGATGTGGATAGGTCCATAAAGCTCAGCTTGAAAATAAACCCACAGCCTCCACTACCACAAATTACAGTCACCTTTCCCCTGTTTGAAAACACACGAGGATCAGCACACACACAGCAGCAGTGTGTCACCAGGATGTTAACAGTGGTAAACCACCTGCCTTTTATTGGGGATTTCCTTTCTGTCATTCCTTCACATCACGTTACATCTCCCTGAATGCACAGAAGAAGTCAACATTCCAAATGAAGAAAGTCTGTAATCAAGCCTGTACCCCCTAATTGCAGAGAGAACAGTGGATAGATGGTATTTTCTCTACACCTGCCTGTTTCCAGAGGCTCAGACAGACATCTGGAAGAAGCAGTATTAGAGAATCTCAGAAAAACATTCAATCCTAAAGTATTTACTGCAAGAGAGTTACCTGCTGTGTTCCCCAGCCGAACTTGAAGAGCAGATAAAGGAATCAGCCAACGAAATTTGAATGGGTCCAAGTCACCGTAATTATGTGCAGCACGAACATTAGTAGGCTGTAAAAAGAAAAGAGAGGATATTTCTAAGAAGTAGGAAAAGTGTTTTGTGCTACTCTTAAAAGACCTGCCTCTGAAGAAAATCTAAATTCATTAAACTTTCCTTCACTCCCTTAAAATGTGCTTGTAAATGTAGTTGAAATGGTGATAGACACAACCTTTGGAATTTAAAATTGCTTCAACTTTTAAAAGCCATTTGATTTTAACAGATAAAAATAACACTTTGCCTGTAAGTACTACCAAGGATGAAGTTTCCCATGAAAGAACATGCAGACTGTCTTAGCAGAATATATTAATCATGTAGCTGCTGCTGCTACTTTTAGAGCCCCTCCATCTGTTACAATGAGCATTGTGCAGTACATGGCCACTGGTATGTGGAACATACAGCTTGCTACCTGACTTCCACATTTCAGGTCTGTAAGTGGGTGCAGAGAAGGTTATGTCTATCATGCCCCTTTTCCTTTCCTTCCAGGCTAATCAAGGGTCTGTAAAAGAAAGGTCTTTCACCTACATGCTGTGGTTAGGTAGGCCATCATAAATGCTATCTGGAAGAATTAGTGATTTCTGCATGGCAATGTTTCATATTCCACCTGATAAAACTAACATGGGGCTCACATAGAAGAAGATGCTGCTGCTTACTAAATAACAAAAAATATTTTTTGCTACACAAGATACTGAGCACACTTTTTAGCAGGGATAGCCAGAATTCCAGGCTAGCAAGGGAAAGTGGTGTTTCACCTCAGTCACTCCCCCTTTAACACTGGTATGGTCCATCTCACATTGCAGTAATATCACAAAAAGCTGCCACTTCCAATGACACCAGACTTACCATTTTCTTTTTGAGTTTGTAGTTCTCCTTATACACCAGTATTACAGCCCTCTTAAAAACTGAAAAGAGAAAGAAAAAAGGAGAACTGTTAATTATAGGCATAATATTACAATATTCAGTGAAAATACTATCTTGGAGAAGCTGATTATTATAGTCATGGGAATGTGAAGGATGAGATAAGCAAACATTGAAAAGCATTTGCCCTGTGCTAAGATGATAGTTGGGTTTTTCATCCTGCACTTTCATGCAATGGCAGTATTTTTCCCCCAGATTTTGTTCTCAATAATTAAGATGAAGCCATACTGTACATTTATTCTGAAACTACCAGTAACCACATATCTCCTGTAAGCCTTCACATAAACAAATAAAGCACATATAGGTTAGATGTAAAAATTTTCTTTCTGTAGTTGGTGGATATTTTCAAGTGGAGCAAAGGGCCTATAGCAGGAGAGTGCTGTGAAGGACACAGCCTGTTCTTCCTGCAGTTCAAGAGTTTGTTCTTCTGCTTGAAGAACATGCTTCCCAGGGAAGGAGTGCCCTGAGAAAGAGAAACCTGCCTGTCATCAACCTGGAGTTCTTCTGAAGGTGTTTATCCACTGAAATATTAAAATAATAATTTTTTAAGAAATGGACTCTCTGTTTGTATGCTCTCATTTCCACATCAAGTTTCAGGTTAAAATAATCTGGATGGGGATTTCAGTGCAGTAGCTGTAAAGCAGAAGTTAGTTTAAATTTACAAGAGTAGAATAAATCATGATTTTCCCACAAGCCTCCTTTCAAAGCCTCATTTAACAGATTGTTCTAAAGACTCTAATATTGCCTCTTGAAAATCACTGATTTCCATAGTTTAAATAGAAGCAAGAGAGCAGCTGAGGGTGGCTCACAGAGCAAACAGTACCAGCAAGCAAATAAATAGAAACTTTTTTCCTGTTAGGAAAAATACAGCTATGCATTTTTTCACATGTAAGTCCACCCTAAATATCACATAACTACAGGGAAGGGAGTTTGGGGCTCTTATCCTGTGAGAAGATCCAGTGGGCTATGTTCAGATTTGAAAGCACAGACTCCTTAAGGAAGACATTTACCAAACACTGTAAGTTCAAGGTCTTTCCTTGCTTTGCCCAGTGATGGGAAAGGATTCAGCCAAGTAACTGTAGAGTGCATCAGAAGTTCTCCCATTGAAAGCTCTGTCACCTGTATTAAATTATAACAGTAGGTAACATAAATGAACAATATAAATATATACATCAGTGCTGCATTTTACACATGTAAAACATAAATGAGTACACATAGATAGCTTTTAAGGATCTGTTTTCTGTATTTATTCTATGTACAGAAAGAGATCTTTGCTACAGCAGGGAAAGTGTGAGTAATCCTCTTTTTTAAAAGGGGTTACTCCTATACAAAGTAATTGCCCCTAAGTTATGGAAGCTGGATTGAAGTTCTTACTATTAATAACTTAGAAGAATATTAAGCTGATCTGATAATCTTACACTTACATATAGCCAGTTGTGAACCACCTGATTTATTAGCTCTGGGTATCTTTAATTTCTACAGAGTAATTAGTATTAATGACACTGCCAATGGCAGAATTAATAGAGGGCTTTTACTCTGCGGCTCCTTTCTTCTGTAGGACACAACATAACACTGAAGAATATCACAGGTTGTCAAGTTTTGTTTCCCCATAAACGATAGAAACCAGGGAGTCAACAGGGACAATTTGACTTTTACTAGCAGGAAATGAAACAACTGAGATGACATCTCTCATATCTGATATCCACCTGTACAGATTTGATCTGCTTAGTAATTGTTTGATGTAAATGGCTAAATTGAGGCTGCTTCAGTTCTGGGAGATGACTGTGCACAGTCTGTATAACTAATGGGTTTTGCTCTGACAAATATCCATGGATGTCTCAGTGCTTGAAGTGTAGAGAATGAGAATAACAGACCTTAATGTGAAATCCCTCAAATTGCCATTTTCATTTATATGGCTGAAAAAATATGTTAAGAACTTAAGAACTCAATAGCATAAAATCTGAATGCCTTGGGGCATGGATAATCTCTGCAACGTTTTGACAAGAGGTTTTTTCCTGCTATGAACTGTATCTACTGCTTGCAATTCCTGTCAGTCCAGAATGTGGCTCTGGCAGCTGTCTGAAAATTTTACCATAACCTACTGACAGAAAGAAACCTGACAGGCAGATACAAAACAGTAGTCAAAATATTAAAGAAGAATGGAGAAGCCCAGCACAAGTAAGTTCCCAAAATTACCTCAGGGAGAGATGAAGCCCCAACAGCAAGCTGGATAATGCTTCAAGACTTAATGCAACATGTTTCTTCTCTTACCTCTTTCTCTGTTCCACTTTGATCTGCAACCAGTTGGTCAAATACAGTCCCATAATCTTCATATATCTTCTGCATCTCATTGATGTGACTTGCTACTTTTTCCATTGCCTTCAGTGCTTCTGTAAGGTTTAAAAATTTGATAGACAGCTATGTAATTCCTTTCTATTTTCTAAATATGGTAATTTTAAATTGAATTGCCCTTGAGGCATGTAAAATGATGTTGCCTTCCCAAATTCTGGTGAACTGAATTCTAGCTCTGTATCAGTACTTTCTCATAGCAACAGTAGAAGAAATACTTCCTGGTCAGAGTAAGTGAAAAATGCTCATATGGCATCTTAGGTGGCTGAAAAGGCTGCAATAAGCATTCCAGTGACAAACCCCCAAAGGTATCAATATTTATAGCAGTATGATAGTTAAATTTTGCTTAAATTTTGCATCTTGTGGATAGAGAGCCAGTAGGACCTCTGGAGTAATCTACACTCATCCTAGAATAAGTTATCTAATGATCTTTAAGAGAAACAAATTGCATTTGTCTCACCTCAGAATGGACAGAGAAATACAATGTTAGGCTGTACAAGTTCCTCATAGGCTGTATACATGAAATGCTGGTGGCCAGGTTTTATTTAAATAATGTTTTCCAGACAAGAATGTCACTAGATTCCATTAGATTTTTTTGTGTTAATTCAGAATGGAATTGGACAGGGATATTTTGTTTCATCAGTTTTTAATTGTGCAGCATTTTAGCAGTTTGGCATCTATCCTGACCTACAAATAAGTTCCCCCCATCCCCCCCAACTTGTTTGGGCAAGGGAACAGCTTTGGAAGCTCCTTTTGAAGTCAGTAAGAGCCTCATAAGTTTTTACTGACAATGTAGTTTGCCTGCATCTGTTCTGTGAAAATGACAATTGATCCATAGAACATATCTCTTGATTTTCATCCACCAGGTGCTGACAGACCTGAACTGGGATTTGCCAGGGTGAAGTCTCAGGCATGTGAGCCTAGAAAAGCAATCATCTCTAATGCATGTTAGACAAGTCTCTCTACGTGGGAGGACTGCAAACATTTGACAAAGAGCTCTTCTACACAAGCATGAATCACAGAAGGACCTTGAATAGCAAACATTTCCTTCTGTGGTGCTCTTAAACTTTGACAAATTCCAAGAACTAAATAATAACCACAAGATGGAGCCTTGGTCAGTGTTTCTCAAGTGGGTTAAAAAAAAAAAAAAGGCAACACTGTGACCTGACATGCTCCTGTGCCTGAGGATAAAGATCCCAGTCCTACTTGCCATGGCAAATCCTGGGCAAACCTACTTCTCAAAGGGACTTGAACATACCAAGGATTTTTAGCTAAAAGGACAAAAAAAAATCCAACAAACTTATTACTTCTAAGGAGAGGGAGGGAATTCTCTCTAGGTTTTGACAAGTTCTGTGCTATCTACCAGAATGCCTACCTCTACCTTCAGAAAGGGCAGGAAATAAAACTTAACTCATATTCATTCCTGTAGAAGAAAGGAAGAAGTTACCTGTCAAATGATAATGCTCCTCACTCTCATTGTCTGTCAGAGACACCAGCTCTTTTAACAGCAGAGGATATTTCAGCACTCTCTGAACAGGCTTTATGAGATACGACTCCAGTGTAGAAGAATGTTGCTTTGTGGGATTTCGAGCATCCAGAAAGGTCTTAAAGGCACTATCTGTTTTGGCTAGATGCAAAAACAAAACAAAACAGAAAAAAAAGAATTAGTCAGTTGAACATGAAAGTCATGGAAGCTACAATAATTGGAAAATATGGAATGTCAACTTGAACCCAGCACCAAAATTCTCACCTTTTTCAATGGATACATTTACATAGTAGTATATACAATTCATTTCATAATAATTTCCTGCATCAAATAACATTCAAAAGGGCAGAGAGAGCAATTTTATGAAGGTGAGATTATTCCTCTGATTTTTCCACTGCATTGCAGTGAATGGCAGAGGAAGTAACTCCTGATTTATTCTACCATTTGTGGCTGTTTTTCTGGAGTCTGGGCCTACAGACACCACAAACTTGTGGAAGGTGTTTCTGTAGCTCTCCAGGCTACTGCCTGGAGGTTACAAAAGGAATCTTATTCTTCAGGTCTATACTATACTTCAGC
This sequence comes from Notiomystis cincta, assembly GCA_013398075.1. Taxonomy (NCBI): domain Eukaryota; kingdom Metazoa; phylum Chordata; class Aves; order Passeriformes; family Notiomystidae; genus Notiomystis; species Notiomystis cincta. The sequence continues at coordinate 35,543 of VZRX01006411.1, forward strand.
AGAACCTCTGATGTTAGATCCTACTGTTGAAAGATACCTGATTAGTCCTTGTTTTATACCAGTATTTATTCCTTGATTTTATCCAATACTCTCTGCAAGTTGACAAGATTTGTTGCAGTAGTTCACTGGAGTTTGAATTCATGCAAGTGAATTACAATAATGAAGACAAAAAATTACCTCTCTCAAGAACTTTCTGAACTTTGATGTGGTTTGCACAAAAGCCACTGTACAGTTTGAAGTGGTCGGCATAATACAGAAAGGAGCCTCCAAGGGAAAACAGCAATTTCTGAAATCAACACAATCAAAGTATTAATTCACTACTAGAATCCTAAATAAATATTCAGGCACACAATAGGAAGACTCAGCAGTGGATTATCTGCTATCTTTCTATACATATATTATATATACATATATATATATAACATGAATATACTACTGGTAGTAACTTAATGATATTTTTGTATTTTGCTGAGTGTAAAGGCCAGCCTATTTAGGCATAGCCTGCAATTTTTTCCTTTCTTCCTGAGCAGGTATTCTGTTTTACTTTATATTTCAGGCAGCACAAGAACAAAAATCAACAGACATATAACTATGTTGTGCTGGGAAAAAAAACATGAGCCATAGGAAGCAAGGCATAAAAATGCCAAAGCCAGAAGGGACAGAGTAAAACAAATACAGGATTGCTTTCCAACTGTTTTCCTTTTTTCAGGCAGGTGGTAATTACAGGACACCTCTGATGTTCTTGGATGAAGGGGAGGTTGGGAAGATGTGGGAGGGACTGAATCACAAGAGAGAGGTTTTTAGAAAAATGCCACCCAAAGCAAATATAAGAAAGAGGAGTAGTGAGGGAGGAAGAAAGCAGCCCCCTCCCCTCTTTTAATCAATGTTTCCTCCACAAAATGCAGTAAGTGTTCAGGAGACCTGCCAGCAGTCATGCTCAGTCCTGAGCCAGTGACTCCGTTGCCAGGGAATCTACTTCCTCCAGTCAGGGCAGGTATTGGGGGGTGCTACAGCCATTTACACTTCACAGGCTCTCTTCTTGGGCCTCACAACAAGGGAAACTCCTGTGGCACTTAACCAGGAGAGCTCCCAGTCTGTTGGGGGTTAGTTGGGCACAGCAGAGAGAAGCAGAGGCAGGGCAGAATTCAGCACAGTGACAATAAACTCTCTACAAAGGAGTTCTGCCTCACAAACACTGCCAGTTTATCATGTACTCCGAGGCCACTGTGCCTTTTTCCATGTTGCAACTTTTGCCATAGGAAGGAGGAAGATAAGACCATGAAAAATAGCACTTATCTTTCATTGCTGAATAGAAGTCTGTAATCCAAAGTAAAGCTTCAAACATAAAAGCAACCCTACGAAACTTAGAACCAGAACCTTCTTAAAGCCAGATTTTCACAAACATTTGCAGGCACACTGCAAAGTAGGAACTTATGCAATATTTACCCGGAACTGAGATGGTGTTTCCAATGTATTAAAATCTGAGGAAGACGATATTCCATCTTCAAGGGTCTCCAAAAACACCTTCTGGAAATCCAGCATTTCTGGCAGGCTGCCAAACAAGGACTCCATCTGTGGAAAACATCAGGCTATAAAGTACTCCATGGACCTAAAAGTGGTCTTTTGAAAACTGAGGACTAAGGAGATGTAACACACAAAGAGATTGCAAAGGCCAGCAATATCTTTGTTAATACTTTTCAAACAGGTTTTATAAAAAAACCATACAAAAAGTGAGGGTTTCTCAGCAGTTAATTCAGAACAGCAACTACCCTTTAAGAAAAGGAAGTGATGCACACACCAGACAGGCACTTACTGGTGTCACTCCTATTGACATCTTTGTTGTTCGCTCTTTCTGTCACGCTCTCAGCAATGAAAAAACCTGAGTGCCAAGGTCTTAACCCATAAAAGAATGACAAGGACCTTTTTTCAGATATTCCCTCACCTCATCCTGAGTAAGAAAGGTTTCTTTTTGAAGGGGCTCCAAGTATAGCTCGAAGAGGCAGCTCAAGTCCTGCAAGAAAGAATATTTTTTCACTTTTTCTGTACCATTTGCAAACTGTTCTTTGTGTGGCAACCCTGAGATAAGGGGTACATTTGGGGAATGAACTGGTACAATTCCTTTTCAGTAACAAAATAGTCTGCATGTTGTTAGCACTGAAGTTACTGCAAAATTAGAGGCAAACTGATTTCAGTATAATGTTTTTGTTTCATTCTTAAGGCTTTACAACTTGATTATAACGAATTATATTTTAGCCTAGCATGAGGAAGAATCATTTCAGATTACTTTCAAATGAGTCCATCCATATGAACTGCATCAAAGGTTTTAATCATGTATGTTAAATAAACTATATAAATAGCCACTTATTTAAACATCTGTAGTTTAAATATTCAGAAGGTGTTATAGCATTTTAGAGCCATGTAAGTTATTAAAGTATTCAGTTATGTTGTCAGGTAGGTGTGATCAAGGGCTTTTTCAGTCACTTCTTCAGAGAATTAGTGCCACTTTTGAAGACTTTCTACCCCACACCAAAGCATGACAGCAGGGCTGGGGCCCACTACAGGGATCTCCAATTCTGGGAAGAGGATTCTGTGTAGAAGGAATAATGAGCAGCTCCCCAAAAATGCCATAACAACATTGCAACCTGCCAAGATTTTTCCTGATGCAAAATTTCACATATATCAATGGTCTCCATAGTCACACTTTGTTCAAACAATTCCTCTAAAAGATCCCTCAGCTGGACATAAATGAAGCTGCAGCATATGGCTGTATTAGTTTCTTGCTGGATGTACAAAGTGTTTTCTTTTCCACAAACATTGCAGTAAGTACTGACATCTGTAAACACATATTTTGGGATCCAGAAAATAGATGATGCTTTCTGAATGGAGGTCAATGAAATCGATATTTTCATGTTTCCTTTGGCATCCAGTCACATGATTTTAGGGTTTATAAAAAGAAGATAGATACATCAAACTTACAGACTTTGCAGTCAGAAGAGAAATAATGTCCATGTCATGCTTCAACCCACTGGAGTTGTGCCTTTTAGCTTTGCTGATTCAAAAATAATCATGCACTATTTTCCACAAGTAAACTTTTCTTTCTTATTAGTAGGAGACTATTCTATTTTTCTACCAGATTTATTTTCTTCCTGAAAATTTGGGATATATCCACTGGAAAACCCTTTTTGTTTGCAGGTATCTTCTCCCCACAGATGACCACGCTCCAGTACAACTACAAATTGACTCAACTAAAGCTACTGCATCAAATCCTACAGCCTCAGCTACAGGAGCAAGTCTGCCAGAAACAACAGGAACAATTAGATAAGGAGACTTTGGAGGTTATGGCCCTTGTGGAAGACTGGTTATATAAAGATAAGATCAAAATATGTTAAGACCATCCACAAGTCATGGTCAGCCTCAAAATCAAGTAAGCCAGACTTTTTTTTTTACCTTGACATAAGATTTCTCCGTGTCCATAAGTTCTTGGATGACTTTCCTCAGTCTATCTGCATCAGACAGGTGGCGAGCCAGTGGACGTGGAGGTGGATCCTGGTTGTCCTTCTGTCCTTCCATGCTGCTTGCTTGGACTTCTTGGAAGTTTCGGCACAACGCACTGATCTGTTCTGCGCTCTGTTGAGTGAGAAGAAACGGACAAGCGACGGTGTTTCAGAATACAAGTTCTACTACAATTATTTCTGAATTCCTCCAGTTTTGCTCCTCTTCCAAATTCAGGGACCGGAGCATGCCATTGATTTTTGTCAGATGTGTATCTTGACAGCTTTGAACAGCTTTAATTTAGAGCAATAAAAAGAATTTAAAATTGCTGGTGATTTTCCAGTGCAAATTATTTTCAGTCTTCAGATACAAGCTCGTGGAATGCAAAAGATGAGAGAGAACTCAGATATATCACACACTTTGATTTCTATGACACTAGCATCACACTGTTTTCCACCTCTCTTATTTTGCAACACTCACTGCATCAAAATAGAAAGAATTAGTAGATAAATATCTTATAAGCACCCAGGACAATTCTTTTATTTTTCATCTGCCACCTATATTGTGTTGTGTGTGTTTTGTTGTTGCTTTTTAAACAACGAGACATGCAGCTGAGGGTTCAGATTCCAATGGGGGTGTCAAAAGATGGTCAGATGTTTTCTCTCCAAGGATACAACTACATATTAGGATCTTTTGCTTTCAAACAAGACAAATGGAAACCTAAATATTTGAGATTCTTTAGAAGAATGATTAAAAACAGAATAAATTAAAAAAAAAAAAAAAAAAAAAATTTTCAAACAAGTTAGGAATTAAGATAGAACAACAGTAGTTAATATTGTAATGCAAAGCTGGAAGATAAAGAGACATTTCTGACAGTATTTAAATAGTTATGTAATTTGCTCTTGCATGACCACAACTAATATCCAAGAGCACCTTTGCAGGCCATAATCTTCAATGTTTAATTTGAAAATTATTTCACTGTTCTCTTTCTTACATAGTATTTCCCCTAAAGCTAAAACACCACTACCATTACCCAATTCTACACTAACAGCATTCGGTATCCACATCTTTGTGCTACATGGAACAATTCTTTTCAGTTCCTCTGTCATTCAGACACTTGCACAAACTGGACAGTTGCATAAGCTGTGCCATTTATCTCCTTGTATTTAGCAAGTGCTGTCAAATGAGGACTACATGAATGCTGCCTTATTTCATGTGTAAGTCTTTTTTTAGTGATATCAGGACATGAGAGCATTTCAGAACTGTCTTAATTTGTACTTTATTTATTCCACAAGCTGTTTCAAGTGATCCTTTTTGGGTGTCCTGATTCACCACTGATTACCTGTGTAGTTTGGTTCACCAACATACTAGGCCATCAAACGAACAAATGCAGAAGTTAATCTGAAAATGAACTGAGCTGTACAAAGTCTTTCAGTAAAGTAGAGACTAAATGGACTAGCAATATTTAATCTCAACTATTCTTGTGATTAAACACCTATATGATGAAAATGAATGTTAAAATGTCAGATATTTGCCACGTAGTCCATATTACTCTGTAGCTTCCCAGCTCCAGTTTTGAAAAATGCCACCACTCTAAAAAAAATGAAGCTATGTTCCTCACTGTATAATGACAGTTTGCAGGACTATGAAATTTAGATACATTTAGTATTTTCAACATTTATTAGGACCCCAAAAAATGCAACATAAATTGAATGGTGTTTGTTAGAAGTACAGCTCCACACTGATGGAATACATTTTTAAAATGTAGTCAATCTCTGACACTGAAATTAATTAGTGGCTTGCAAACAAATCCTTTAGGAAGTGGTGTGTCTGTGTGCGTGTGTGTATATGGGCTATTTTTAAGCAGCTTCTAAACAACTTAATGCCAAAGAACTTCTGTTTTGTTTTCTTTGTTTCTGATGTCAGAGAGGTTTGTATTTGTATCAGAATGTGTCGGATTTTACACTCTCTGCAGTTCAGGATGCGTGTGGGCAGCTTGATTTACATCAGCCTGATGACTGATCAAGGACACTGGGATCAAGGATGCAAGGCAGCCTATTGAAAGCAAGTCACAAGCATCATCAGCAGGCACAGTTTTACAAAGAAGAGCTAGAAGTCCTCTATTCCTCCTCAACCACCTTTGCATATAGAGCAGGCAGACATTGGGGAACGTGCTATTTCTACCTCCCCTTGAGTTTTGGGGTCAGTGCTGCATCTGTCACCAAGCATCACTGTAGGAAAGCATATGGAAATAGATGATACTCCTCAACATAAATACTTTTTGATCACCCAAGCAATATAATTTTGCTGTCAGAAATTGTTCTGCATAGCTGGCCTAAGCCCAAGGCACAGGATTACCTCTCAGGTACTGCCAACAAACACTGATTTCTATAAACTTTAATATGTTCCTGAATATGTTGGCAAATTTGGCATTAAAAAAATACTGCTCTTGATCTCCCTGCTCACAGGATCTTGTCTTTTCCTTAAGTCTTGCTGCTCTGTGTCCTTCTCTTTACAAGAGTCTTCCAGATCATGCAATATCCAGACCTCACTCTTTGTACCCACTGTGGTATTTACTTTTGGGTCAAAGCAAGCATGAAATGCTACTTGATCACAGACAAGTGTTTCACATTCACTCAGACACATTGCATAGACCACAGAAGACGAAGTGGAACCACTGGTTCTTGACAAGGAGCCTACTATAAATGAGAAACTTCATAGCAACAAATAAGTAGAGAAGCATAAAACAATTCTTCCTCCATGTTTCTTCCCAAAACTCTCTTACTGCCTAGGTTGGGATCTCTACCTTTTTCCCCTAGTGTTCTGGATGCTACTTTCTGCCTCTGACACTGAACTATTTGCTCTTTTAAACTGTTTAAAACAGATCTTTTCCAGAAGGTCTCTAATGACAACCCCTAGGACCACTTCTTTTATATCTGGCAAGTGTGGGCAGGAGAGGCTCAGCCTCTGCCCTGTATTTGGGATTGCCCTGGAACTGGAACTTCAAAGCCAGCTGGGCATTCTGAATGTCAAATCAAAACTTGGTAGTCCAGTGCCCTCAAGCCAAGAAGCCTCAAAAGGAAGCCCCTCTTGATACTACACACATCCACCACTACCTTGAATTAAGGAGAGAATTAACACTGAATTTGCTCTGATCTTGACATTGCAATGGCTAATACAGTCAGATATGACTCTCAGATAAAACAGATAAATTCCTCAAGCACACAGTTAATTTGATTTTTACAGGACCAAGACTGCTTGTACTTATTAAAAAATACTTATGTACTTATTAAAAAATATTAAAAAATATTTATGCCAACCTTTGTAGTATGTAGTTTATCAGAATAAAAAAATTTAAATCACTAAAAAAGAAAAGTCCAGATACCTAACTACAGACAAGGCTGCAAGGTAGCTGGGAACAGATAAAAGCTGAGGAGAAACTACAGTGGAAGCAGCAAACTTCCTCCAAAATCCATTACTTGAGCCACTTTCAACAACATGTACAGGGGACTACAAGGAGCTTCAGCTTACCTTTGGCACTGAACAGCAGTTAGATAAGGCTAAATATCAAAAAAATTTAGACTAACAGTGCTAGAGGTGGGAAAAACAAATGGAGCTTATGCAGGGCTTATAGGAAAAAAACAAACAAAACAAAACAAAACACATATATTTCAGAGAGAAGGAACCTAAGGAGCACTGTGTGGGTTTATTGGCCATATTCAAGATTTTCCACTAAAGCTGTATAAACTGTTCTGCAGATCTACCAGCCAGGGGAAGCACCCTCCTGCCCAATACTCTCTTGGCCTCTTAGAAAACAGAAGGATGTGTAGATGTAGCCTGGATAAACATTTCTTTCATCCCTGCCTGTGTGAGACTCAGACTTAAGGTTCCACATCCTTTTGCGGGGAGTATTCTCTGTGAATGGAGACTGCTCAAAGTAACCTTTGAAGGGAAGGTTCCAGCCCACAAAGATGTCACCTTGACCCATGGCAGCCAACAACTGCAGTGACAACTGCTTGTCAGATGGGGATGCAGCACATTCCATTTTCAATAATAGTTGTGATAAGAAATATTACAGATTAGTCCCCTAAAGTGAGCAAAAAGATACTCTCACAAGGCTGTCTTACAGATTTTCTTTGCTCCTTGCAGACAAGCATATCATCATTTGAGGCTGTGCTATCCTCACCAGAGTAACAAAACCCCATAAAATTAATCAGTTAGAGAGCAGAAGACATTAATCAGCAGGGGTTAAGAACTAGCACAACAATTTCATGGCTATCCTGTGACTTTCTACTGAATTACACTGATTGAGTATAAATGCTGCACAAGATCAATTAGTATTACAGGGTCTCTACATGCTGCTGTTTACTTTACCCTCACTTACATGTATCATGTACTCCACCAATCTGTCAGGGTTTGTTTGAAACAGTGCTAGAAAGAAATGTTTTGAGTAGACTTAGAAAACTCTACACAGCTTAAGAAAGACTCCTTGGAGAAGTGAAAGACATGCATGTCCTTTAAAGAGTTTTCAGGATTCAGCATCCTTGTGCAGGACACAGACCACATCTACAGGCTGGATCACCAATCCTTTGAACTCCCTACCCTAGGAGGAAGCCTGCTCAGAAACATCCTGCAGAAACAGATTAGACTCATGCTCTCCAAAAATGAACAGCTAACACATCCGCTCTGCCTGATATATGTATTTCCAGGAAGACTGAATGCACCAGTCAGCAGAAGAAATGCAATTACATGGAATTGTGAGCAATGAACAACTAGCCTGAAACACCTTTACATCCCTCACTCTGTGTTAGAAGGAAAGCCCTTGGAGGTGTCCATCTCTTTTACTTAGTATAAGAAAGTGTTTCTCTCCAGAACAAAGGTAGCCCTGACAGTCACCATTTTTGTGGGTTCATCACTCTATGGGCATCTCTGGCATCTCCTCAGACTGGCAAGTACTTTGTAACCAAGCAACATAAAATGCGAGAAAGTTACAGACTTTAGCTTCCTTAAAGACCACAGAAAAAAGCTGCTTTATGTTAGACACCAATACAGTACCTCACTCCTCTAATTAAACCTGAAAAATACCAGCAGAGCTTTACTGAAAAATACCTCATGGCATTTTCACCATAGATGATGTCTGGGCAAAAGTGCTGCTCAACTTTCAGTAACAGAAGCTAAACTAAAGCAGTAACCTCGGTCATTATTTATCTTGTGCTCCTTCTCCTTTTCCCAACTTCAAGGCCACTCATTATGAACTTGTTCCTGACTGACAATAAAATTCTAGGGGTCTGCTTTGTTTCAGTCTGTCTCCTGCATGTCTTTTAATGAAGATATTTAAAATTTTGCTGAAAGAAGAGCGTTATTTTTCAGTGTCCACTCAGATCCTTCATAGCAATAAACAAAGCATAATTAGAGTTATGTTTTAAGGAGGAAGAAGCAAATCCTCTGCACAACAGAATGAGAAGGTGCCCTGCTAGACACTACCAGATTATACAAAAGGCAAGGAATTAACAAGGAACTTTTGCCTTTGAGTTAGAATTTCCCAGTTTCAGAGAGATTTGTTAGCAAATCAGCCTGTTAACACAATTAGACGTCACCAACCTCATTTAGAATTATCACAAATACTGTAAGAAGTGGGAGGGGCTGCTGATCCAGTAATTCTTTCCAGAGAGCACAGGGTAAGGCCTGAAAGAAGGCTGAACATACAGCTGTGTAAAACAGTCAAGATGCAACCCACCTGATATGGTGCCTGAGCTATTGATATTTGCATGGTGGCAAATCTTCCCTCTCCCCTGCCAAGCAGAGAGACACCCATCTTTGTCCTTGAGTACAGAAGAACCACTGTTGGTGACTGGGGTACTTGACTGAAACTCTTGTTATAAACCAGGTTATGCAGCAGGGATCTGGGCCCAAGAGCCTGCATTGACCAAGTCCCCAGGACAAGCAGCAACCACTGAGCTCATAGAAGCTGTGCTCAGTTTCTCTAGAATCAATCTCCAAAGTCATCTGACCCAACTCATACCAAAGTCAAAAGGAAAACAGAAGTGATTTTCATTGCAGAACACTAAATCCTGACTATACAAAATGTAAAGATGAGAGCATCAGGAAAAAAAAAAAGAGGAACCTTGACAGGCCAGATCACAAAAAGGAGTGTCTTATGAGGTAACATCAAAGCACACTATAAAAATTTTCCCCAAACCCTGATTTTGTAAAAACACTGTCAGTTCTTCCTAACCAGGTCCTTATCCTGATGTTGTCAATTTTAATGCAGGGGACTCATGTATTTTTCTGTCACCTGTGTAATACATATATACAGCCTTCTTATATTTTGCCAGCAATACCTTGATTATAGATCATATTTTTCCCTCCCTATTTCTACAATACTAACTTACTTGTGAAAAAATAGAGAAACTGTTAAAATAGTCATACTGCAGTTATTTCCAAATTTCCATGAGGAATCTTATTAAAATCTTCCCACTTCTTGTCAAAATATGGATTTTACTTAGTCCTTTCTCTGAGAGATGCAAGAAATAACGATTTGCTTGAGCCCAGCAGCAAACAGTGCAGGCAACCAACCCACCCTTCCCTCCCCCAGCCTTCAGAAACCCCAAAGCTTTTCCCATGCAGAGTACTGGTACACACTCACCCACCAACCACACACTGCAAGAATCCATTATTTGACTACCAATGCCGTTATTTCTCGGGCCCAGGCAGCTTGGATTGTCCTGCAGCCCCATGAGCCCAGCCTGATTAAGCAGCACCCCCAGCTGAAGCCACACGGCCGCAGAACTCACCACAGAGAGCATCCTGTGCAGGGAGCCGTAGGCTGCTGCTGCCTGCTGCTGGGTTTTGCGAGCCAGCGCTAAACTCTTAGCTCTGGTTTTACTCCTCCTGAAGGCGGGCATTGTGCCTTGTGAAGGCAAACTTTGCCAAAGGAAAAGGGCCCTCGGAAGGAAGCGCGGATGTTGTGATCCCCCGCGAACACACCTTCCCTCCGAGCTCCGCTGCACAAGTTGCTCTTTTGTGCTGATTAACCAAAACCGGAGACGCTGACAACATCCCAGTGCAACGAGGCTAAGCAGTGTCTGAGAGTACAGACAGACCTGCCATGCCTCCCTTTATTGCTACAAATGAAGGAAAAACATGCTGGAGGAGAATAATTTTTATAAATAGCTTGATGTGCTGAGTGCAGGACAAAGTTCAGTTATGACAAGGGGAGATGGGTTTGATCTCCCCAGAAATATACCTGCCTCCCTGCCTGTGAAATTTACTGCATAAACAAAACATCAGGTGCTTTGAGAAAGTTAGCCAAATACCTAAAAATATCTAGAGAGTGCTGACTGCCCTGAAGGTCAGCATGATTTATCAATAGCACTGATGCTCTGTCAAGGGTATGTACTGCTAAATGTTGTGGCATACAAATGCTCTTACAATGATAAAATGAAAAACAAATAGGCAGCTCTCTGGATGATTTCTTTATATAATTATGCTTGTCCTTTGTTTGAACTTTTTAGCCATAATTACATCAATAAAAAGAAATTTAAAATGAGCTCAGTAATAAATTCAGGCTTGAAAGTAAGAGTTCTGATGTTGACATATTTACACAAAACCAATTGAGTCTACAGACAGATTACCCTAAGAACAATGCAGCTTTAAATAAAACATTATAGGACATGACAACACTGAACTGAAGAGATAAAAGACTGACAAGCAATTCATTAATAAAAGGAGAACTACACCAGTGGCATAGTAAAACACAGCAGCTCCCACGTTGCCCCTATCACAGCACTCCTACAGTGCAATGAAGTTGAGCTGTAAGGCTTCACTCAACGCTGCCCTTGGCAGCACCTATTGCTCCCTAGCAAACCCCTCTCTTGAGCCCAAATGATGCACCAAGCCTGGCTGTCTGCATCTCTGGTTACATGTGCACTGCTTCTAAGGTTTCAAGGATGTTCGCCTTCATACAAGCCAGGGAATAACACAGCTTTCTGCTTTAATTACTGCAATTGAACTTACATCCATCTCTTTACAAATCATTAGCACAACTTGACAGCTCAGCATTTGCCAAACTGCACAGCTCAGTCACTGAGAGGCTGCCTCTCAGAGGAAAAACGATGCTGGAGCCCTGAAACAACATGCTGCTGATAAGACATGCAGAACACATCGCAGCAGCAGGAACCTCTTGCTTAGTGGATAGACTGTGCCCTTTCCTTCTCTTGGACACATACCAGCCTCACTGGGTGAGAAGACAATGTAAGAGAACATTGAGGAAATGGTCTTGAAGAGCAAGAAAGGTTTTGCCTGTTCCCTAACATTTCACTTTCCAGTGGATGTACAGTCTGGTTTAAAAATTCAAATTCACAGACTACTGTGCAGCATGTACAAGACTACTGTTCTTATACACCATTAGTGGTTGTCTCTGCAGTAGTCCACGGATCCTAGGGATCCAGAGAGCAAGTCTGAAGATAAGAAACAAAATTAAATAAGTAGTTTGTGGAAATTAAAAGTTTACAGTGCTGCATATGGCATTTTAAAAATAACACAGGCCAGATCACCAGATCCACGTGTATTAATAGTACAACTATACTTTCTGGAGAGGCACTGTTTCTTTGTTTCCTATCTACTTTAGTCAGGGCACTTTTGAGCTCTGTTTTTCTAATAGATACATGTTAAAACACAGCTCATCCACTGGGACTGAGGGAAAAAAAAAAGGTTGCTAAATTTCAGGTCCAAGCAATATCATCAATCTTGATGAAAAACAATGACAGGCCTTTTTAATTCCATATTAGGAAGTTATTCTTCCCTAGATTTGCTAATTAAGCCTGCATTATTAGCTAGCCATATGCCAGCTAAAAGATGTTACCAATTAACAGCTTTTTTTTAATGTGTATTCATTAGAAAAAAGACAATTATGTTTCAGTAATCTTTCCAACTCCTATTGAGGGACTTGGACAAATCAAAAAAGGCAACAACACAAACTAAAGCAAAGCAAATGAATGAATGCTTTTCATTTAGCCCTTCTTTTTCTCTAGAAGCACATAAGCAGCAGTCGAGCACTTCTCAAAAACAAGTGAAATAATCCATCATAATGAAATATTTTTAAGATCACTGGAAAAATGACATAGCCCTGTTGTTTGTTCCTGTGTACTTTGAATAATGCACATTCCCTTTACCGACATCTGGTTTTCATCTTTCCATTTCAGTGGCACCAGCCTTGATAGTTACCATAACAGTGACATCCTTCATAATACAGGCTTCCCTCTATTGTCCTGATACATGTAGGTGTGCTTATCTGCAGCCAGTTCATTTCCCATCCTGCTTTTGCCCTTAATGCATGAAGGTAAAAGGCTAATTTTGCTCTGTCGGTGTACGCTTTGAATGAGAGGAAACAGTGGCTTGCCTCCAGGACAATCCTGAGCACTTGTGGGTTACTTTTTAACATCAGTCTGGACCACTGGTGACACAGAAGCATAATTCACATGCACAACATATAAACATAAACCACCTCCCCCCTATATATATATATAAAAACATACAACATGTACTTACATACCCTGCAGTAAGAGGATGTCTGTGATGTTCGTGGTCTCTAAGCATTATAAGCTCAGGATTAATACTGCTCATCTCCAGACCTCTACACTGATCTAGACAGAGTCTGTTTTTTTTGCTTTTTATAACTGTGGGTGGGTGATTTTTCTGAATATTTTCCTGTCATGCTTATTATACTAATAACATGGTTTTTAAATGCTGTCAAAATGTATTTTCAAAGCATAATTGACCACAGTGAAGACACTTGCTTTAATTCCAGTGATAAAAAAAATCAGTTAGCATTCCAAATGTTTAAAATGAATTCTTGTTTTAGTTCTAATTTCAAGCATCTTAAATATTGTTTGTAACATTCTCACTTGAAGTGTTTTGTGCTGAATGCAGAAACTTTTCTCAAGTATTGAATTGGAAACTATGGCAACCACTGAGACATTATCTTTGCAGTTGCATTCATGTTTCACAATACACTTTTGCAGTGTGCCACCTTTGGGGGCAGAGAAGGCAACTCGTGTTTGTTCTTGTTAGCAGCCAGCATATTGCATTCCAAAGGTTAAGAGACACAGTAACTCCCCTGTAAAGACAAATATAGATTCTCTGAACTCTACACCAACCTCTCCCCGGTTTTGGCAAGGCTTTGTTTAGGCACTACAGCAGGATTCCGCTGTCTCAGAAGGAAACAATCACCATGTGAGAGGATGTCTGTGTCTGCTCACAATATGCTAACAGCAGACAACAGGTAACAAAACATGAAAATCTGGTGGAACCTCCTTGTGCATCTGACTCAGCTGACCCCTTACTTTTTTGGGGTTTTTTTTTGGTTTCTTTTTAATTCTTCTGCTTCTTTCATTCTTTCATGTACCTTTCTGTTGTCTTTTATTTTGCAGAATTTGCTGCAGGTAGCACACATTTTTCAGTTTTGGAATTTCAGGTCTACCTTTGTCATTTCATGTTCCTGACAGAACAAAATAGGAATCAAAGTCTCATTGAAGTTATGATGGTATCCAGGATGCAGTATTTATCTGAAATCCTATACTGAAACTTTGTGCAATTCTAAAGTGACTTTGTGTGCTGTGGGTGACTGCTGGGCACATCACATACCTTGGCACACACTAAAATTGGGCTTAGATGCTTTTGCATCGCTAGGAAAAAACACATACATTACTGTCAGCATTGTAACTGAACAGTATCTCGATTTTAAAAAACAAACAAACTAACCACCAGCTCTGCAGCTGGCAGAGAGGTTACTCAGTTCCCTGGGTCTGTCAGAAGTGTGATTAGATATCTCTGCCTTTCATTGCAAAGCGAAACAGTGCCGTCACATCCTGCACTGCAGGTGACCGGGGTTGCTTTTGGAGGCTCAGAGTGGTGGGCTCCCAGGCAGCTTCCTGCCCTTCATCAGTGAAGTCACAGATGTCTCCAGAGACACTGCTAACCATATCCTGTTGCAATGATTCAGGGCTCTTGTCATATGCTTCCCTTTTCAGCTGCAGGTAAGCCTTATGGATTTCTCCCAGATGACTACAAAGAAAAGCTGTGTTGTAAGTCGTCTCCCACTGGCTTCCTTCATTTGCAAGCATCAACACAATTTCTTTTCCTGATCAAAACCATCTGCAAGTTTTACACCAAAAGCTGTCTCAGTACTTTTGAGAGGATGTTTCCTTCAGTTGGAGGAAAGACAACAAATACCCCGTCCCCTCAAGCCCCAGGGCCTCAATGCAATAGCACAGAACAAAGCACAACAAGGTCACAGCTCTGCATGCAAGACCTGCACATACTGTGCAGACTCTTCAGTCTTCTTTCCTGTCATCTTCCCCACTGGTAACTATGCAAGCAGGTCTCCCTCTACAGTCTGACCTGGTTACAGGTTCACATTAGGTACAGCACTTCCCGTGCTTTAAGCTTTGTGGTTTTGGAGCCCATTCGCTGTGTTAACCAAGACTCGCAACTCTTACATTTGAATTTTGGGCCATCCATAGGGGATGCAGAACTGCAGGATCAATGCAACAAAGCAAAATCCAGGAGTGGGCAGTAGCACTCACTGCTAGGTTTACAGCAAGCCTTTTGCAACCCATAGTCTACCAGTTCTGGTGCCTTCTCTGAGCAATAGAGTAATACACTGAAACCTTGAGTAATTAGCAAAATTCTTATGAACTTCTAAAGGGCTACAGTTTCACTGATACCCTTCTCAAAAGGCACAGGAAGACAGCAGGTAGGGTCACCACAGGCTGGGCTATCTGCAAGGGAAGCACAATAATTAGCAGAACTCCCCACAGGCTTGTCATGCTTTCAGTGCAGAACTGTCCCCTCCAGGCACAAATGAATCAAGGAAGCCACTGCTGAGAAACATGCTATTTTCCCATGTTAGCTCTGAGATTCCCTAAATGCATGTCACATCTGGAAGAAAATGAAACTTGGATTGCAGAGGCTATACATGATTTTGAGAGTACCATGTTGTTAATCCCCCTACTACAAAGAAAAAAGATGTTAATTGCAGACTACTCCCCAAGCTTTTGCATGTCATCAACTGCTTAAGAGAAGTTTTCATGATTAAAATAAAGGAAAAATCCTTAATGTCCTATGGATGCTGAGTAAACCTGAAGGCAGGCAGCTCTCCAGCAATTAATGACATGCTGTGCAAGTGGGAACTGCCCAAGCAATGCAAAACAAAGCTAAAGAGAAGCCATCACAATATTCAGCTGGAATTGCCTCCATGCAAGAAAGTGGGACTGTTGAGCTTCTGGTCATTTCTGCTTGGCTTTCTTTCAGTGGAGCTCAACAATTGGTGTTTACTTGGTTAGTACTAACATTCCCTTTGCAAGAGTTTTTATTTTTACAGTCTGCTTAACAAAATTATTTCACATACACTGCTTATATACATGCAGTCAGCCTGGTGATCCCATTTTCATCTCTGAGAGTGATGAGTGTCATCACCAGATCAAAATAAATAAATGAACCACCACATACATATTATATAGAATACATATGGTCCATATAATAAATAGGATTACATTTATTGACAGTGGCAGTAGAAAGCAGTTAGGTGTGTTTTGAATAACATTGCCCTGAACTACTCCACGGCACATCTGCGACGGATCACAATGTACCATGTTTTCTAGGTAATAAATCATAGGAATACATCATTCCTAGCATCCACTTGCATTCTTCTGGAAGATAAAATACCATTCAAATCTTCCACAAACATCAAACAATTGCCTGAATTTTGGACTGAAAGTATGAGTAATGATTACTAACTACTTTCCACTCCTGCCATTCCATGGCAACTGTTGCAGTTGCCCCCTTCCTCTCCCCAAAAATCAAATCATGCTTTTTTTCTTTGACAGCTGAGCATTCGGGCAGACCAGCAACAAGATCTTTTTTCTCTCATCCAGGTTTGAACCTAGACCTCAATGTATATTGTACCTAGGCATTTTTACCCTTAAATTATTCTGTATCAGAAGTTGATGGCTGTGATCCTACTACTAATGGAGGGGTTTTGAAATCAGCTTTAGAGATTTTGAAGACAAAATGCTAATTTCTTCAACTTGAAACCATGAAAACCATCCCTCAAAGTGGTGGCTATGTTGTATATACAAGAGGCCAAAATCACAAAATGCAGCAAACTCTTTACAATACTCACTGATTTTCATTATAGAAATAGCTGTGCAAAGTCAGTTAATAGATAACAGAGTGGTTTCCTTTTTGAAATCCCAGCATATGTATTTTGCATCTGTTGATAGCACGGTTTTGGGAAGATTCCTAAGGTAGCTGCATGATGTAGAACTTGGAAGATAGGTTTGCTTTCTGACCCAATCTCTCTCTGCATTCACACAGATATGCAAATGAGCTGCTCAATTGCCCATATACTTTAGATTGGAAGGGCTACAAGAAAACCCTGAATGGTTGCCCAAGTCAGGCATATGTGCATGTTGGCTTCTTGAGCATGAAAAGTGGCACTGCGTGTGGAGATCAAAAACCAGATTTCTCACCACAGTCCCAGCCATGCTGACTTCTTGGAAATGTACTTCTCACTGCACTGGCTAGTGGAAGGATGTCCACATTTGGCATCACAATAAACAGAACACACAAGCTTCGAAAACACTGGAAGGATGATTTGACATTACATAGGAAACTCAAGCATCAAGCAAAAACAAGACTTCTGAAACACAAGAGGACATTTCTTTTCTACCTTCTTTTCGTCCACTAGATCTGTAAAAATGGGCATTTCAAGTAGGGCCATCATATTGACCTGCACCTCATCTCCATGAAAAGCTGAAAGCATTTGATGAAAATGCTCCCTCCTGCAGGAGATGTAGATTTGTGTTTGCCAAAGATGCCGTGAACTCTGCTGATCAGACTTGCCACGAATTCTCATTTCCTTATCAGATGAAGGAAAAGGGAACATGGTCATCAAACAGGAGGGGAAGATGAATTAGTTGAGGTAATCTAAATAAGCTCAAACTAGGGAAAGGTGTTCTAGGATTTTTAACCATACCTTCTGTTCATTGCATTCAGAATTGTGTTCTCAAGGAAAAAAAAATATTTTCTGTCTCTGCAGTGTATAGAATTTTTTATTTCTTTTTTATTAAGAGGCAATGGGGATAGATTTGTCCTCATATACACACATTCATGTATGATGAATAACCCATGCTGAGAGTAAAGTGCTACTATTTCAAGAGGCAACAGCAAAGGCAATTTCTCCAAGTTTCTGTATTCAAGTTATTCCCGGGATCAATTTTAGTTCATTGTTTGAAAGAAATACAATGCCATTTCAAAAGCATTACAAAATGAAACCAGTTGGCCATTCTTTAGAAAGCAAATTCTTGTTAACCTTCAAAGTTTCTCACACAGCAGCTTGCATTGCTGCACCTGCAATGTTACCTTTTGAAGATGCTACCATAAAACCACTCTGCATTCATTGACTGTTTCTATAATGATTAAAAGCCATCACACTAGCTATTTTTACTGGGTTGCTTGAGTTTCTTAAAGACCTCTAAGATACAACTGAGGATATAATGAAGTTATGTGAAATATTAGCAAAGAGTATACCCTAAGGTTTTTTCTTATGATCTGTAAAATACTTAAAGTTAAAATACATCTTCTTCTTCTCACACATGCATTTATATGAAGTTACTTCTTTATGTTTGTTAGAATTTAATATGATTTCAGAAATGCATCTGTGCAATGACACTCAAGAGATTCAGAGCAACCAAAAGTCAGATCACAGCAGTCTTTCTAGAGACCTTAAAATAATAGGTAAGTATATGGTAAAATTTCCCCTTCTAGCTATGTTTCATAAAAGGTTATTTTTAATATTCTGAAAATACAAAGCAAAGATAAGCAAGTTAGTAACAGACTACTAAACTTCATCTTAAAACAAGCAGTGGGCTAAAGAAAACATTTCTAGCCAATATAGTTTGCAATTAGAAATCACAAGTAGCTAAAGGAAAAGTTGCATTTTTTGTTCATTTGGCTTCATGCTACTTGATGCACAGAGAGCTCTATTCTTGGCAATTGCCAACATACCAGGATTTAAATGAGCACCAGGAGCACAGACAATTAGTTCTCAAAATGATTAAACACAACTAAACTTAATTACACCGACAGGCATGCTCAATTCCCAGATTTTCTGAGGGCACATATTCTTCTGTCAACAGAACATCTACATACTCCAGAACCAACAGTAGCAAGGACAACATGCTGTTGCCACATAAATAGTATTTTAACAGTTTGAAAATGTACTGCAGCAAAATGTGTTAGAAGTATAATATCTATCCCTGTTAAATAAAATTGAAAATAAGGTTAAAGGTATTACAGTACAAATGGGGTATCCCAGAGAATATAGAGCTGTCAGATCTAATGAGCATCTGGAATTGATGGTTCTTGATATCCATGTATTTTTAATAATATTTTATAACTTAAGGAACAGCTTCCATTTCTGGAACGATACTACCCTCTCTTGCCCTCCTAATTAATTTCTTAGCTCTCAGATTAAAGACAAACATATAACTATCCTAAATACATTCATTTCTCAGTCTACAAAAAAAAAATCTATGAATGACTCACTGAATGAAGGCATGTTTGAATGTAGTACACATGCAACAAAAGACTTATTTCTTTGAGATTACAAGGCACTTCTGAAATGCCTCACTGTACTTTCAGTTAAGATGATGCCTAATCTTAGCTTGATATGAGATGAAGAAAATAGTGTAAAAATGAATAGTGTAAAAATGAAAATGCTCCAAACAAGAAACACAAAATCCAGAAATTAGACATGCAATCATTAAATCCAAAGCTTTAAGACTGTTTTTGATTTACTTACATGTTACAGGACAAAAATCAACCAAACTTCAAAGGAGCCTGCACCCTCAGAGCCAAACAGTCACATCTACAGTTGCTGTCAACTGGAAAGTGAGCATCTCTAGCTGTGTCTCCCCTGAAATAATCCCAAACTGCCTGTTCCAGGCTGTGCTCAGAACCTTTCAGCACCACCAGCCTCTCCTCCACAGAGCTGTGCTTACAGAGCTCCTCTCCCCCATACTTCTGCAGCATCGCCTACTTGCCTACTGCACTAATGGTGTCCACAGGCGTGGGAGGTCAAGTTAGCACATGCAGGAAACAGAAGGCAAAGGGAAAAAAAAAATCCACAACCCCAAATCCAGATGCTATGCTTTTCAAGGCTGCACAATTTCCTCAAACTAGTTTTTATTAGCAATAGTTATTGTTCATCTGGTGAGCAGTCCTAAGTCACAGCTATAAAAACAGAAATCATTTTAATTCCTGCTATACATATTCACAAAAGCACATACAATATACACCACCTGAACTTAACTGTTAGGTTTGGGTTTTCTTTACTTCTCCATCTATTGGAGATATCAAAAGGGTCAGACAAAAAGCTGTGACGGTAATAGGCACCCTCCAGCAGAAAGACAGCAATCAATTACAAACCATTTGCAGAAATTGTAGAGCTGTCACAGACTCGTTTACAGCTGCAGTCCAAGTCAGACTGCCTCTGATTGCCAGGCTGATTTCCACCCTTGTACCTACAAAACTAGGACAGCCTCAGATAATTTTTAAAATGACACTAGCAGACCTTCATGTCAGCTCAAGAAGTCAATTGCAATACAGAATGGGCAATTACTTCAGCAAATCATGCAGAAGCCCTAATAACTGCTGAATCTGACAAATTTGAGGTTGGAGGGAGGGCAGGGAGCAGACCTGTCCATTTTCCCCTCTTTTTTTGAGCTTTAATTGCAGCATGTAATTTAGAGCATTGGAGCAAATTTAGTGCATTAAAAACAACAACTAGTGCACATCAATTGTTCTCTGTGTATTTAAATCCTCAGAACTCTCCCTAATTTTCTGGCACCTGGTGTATTTGACACAGGCAAACAAGATAGGCTTTATTCTTCTGCTAAAGCAACGCTGATGCCCCAGAATCTCCTCCTCCCCTCCAGCAGGACAGAAGGTCAGCATTTATGTCCACACAGTGCCCAGGGGACAGCAGATACTCTAGGCAAGCAGGGCACCCCAAGGCACCCAGGGGAGCTGGGCTGGTGCAAACAGCCATCAAAGCATCCTAAGCCTTGGGGTCACCTCTGCTGTGCTTCCACAAAGGTCCCCACCCCTAAAGCCAGGCAGAAGTCCTAAAACAGCAGAGCAGAGAAATCCACAATACTTCTTTCAAAGGAACAATGTGTCCTAAGGGGAGAAAATCCAGTTTGTTCTTGCCTGGTTGCAAAAACTTTGAGGAAGCATAAGCAATCCCAAATTACACAGGATACAGCTCATCTCTGTGGGAATCCCCTTGTGCAGCAGGAGATGGGCTGAAGACACACAGTCACTGGGCTTCTCCTTATTCTCTAGGGAAAGGGCATAAAATCACCTATATAAGACTGAAGTAGGTTACAAAGTAATTAATAAAGTAAGATTAACAGCTCCTCTCAGCAGGTATGGCTAGAGGCACAATGAATCTTCCCTATTCCAGTCTTCTGAGTTTTTACACTCTGTCTCATCTACCAGTTTTTCATCCAACCTAGCACAAGACAGTAATGTATTCCAGAATCATAAAAACTCTAACGTCATTCCTGTTATGCAAGAGTGCTAACACAAGTGTTATCACAAATTTGCTTCAAGATACAACCAGCTCATCAACAGAACTTCAAAACACATTTCTGTTGTCAGAATGGCAATGCCAGGTAAAATCAAGGCCACCAACACAAAAACACTACCCACACTTGCAGTGAGGAGGTTCAAAACAATATGCACTTGAATTGGACACAGGTTGCAATTTGCCTGATTGAGAGCAACACGGACCAAAAGCTGCTCTTAGGAGACCTGTGCATTTGAAGGCAGACCCTAATTCTGGGCATTCCTGCCTCAGCCTCCAAAGTCCTGGCTGAGAGAAGAACAACCATTAGTCCAAACAAAGTGAAACAGTAACTGCAGACATATAAAGTGTCTCCAAATTAGAGAGGGGCAATCACTGTTGCACAAACACTGCAGCTCTCCAAGTCTGCAGTCCAGTTTAAAACTACTGACATAGTATTGCTATGGTCACTGCAAAATTAACAGCAAGCCCTGGGAATATCAGCAAAGACAAAACAAACTGAATCAATTAGAAAGCTGTAGCAGCTTGACTGTTCTCTGCAGGAGCTGGGTTCAAGCCACACAGAAAAATGAATTTGGAAAGTCTCCACCTGCTTGCCATTTGCCCCCATCACACTGCTCCTGCAGCTGCAGCAGCTGTGCTGTAGATGCTGACCTGTCAGGATGACCTCAAGATACTAAAATACCAAGTACAGCTAATATGCATACAAAGTTTTTCAAATTAATGCCATATGTTAAATTCTTTCCAATAAAATGAGGAGCATTAATGCTCCAACACTGCCTTTTGGTTCATAAGGATTGCTGTGTTCCAACTGCATGTTCTTACCCTGAAAGGTGGATCAGTCTTCTCCCTGTGTGGCACTTGGTCCAGAGTGCCATCAGTACTGCTCCTTTTCAAATTGGATGTGACATCAGGCACATTACTGAAGTCTGCATTGGGAATAAAACACATAAATAAATTAGAGGGTTATAGGACAGAAACAGAAGAAGTATTTGTTCTTACCTGCCAACACTTTCAGTGCCTAGTACAATTACACCAGCAGGAGAGAATCACAGAATCAATTAGGTTGGGAAAAACCTCTGAGACCATTGAGTCCAACCTGTGACCTAACACCACCATGTCAACTACACCAGGACACTTAGTGCCATGCACAGAAGGAATACAAAATTTGCAATCATCCCCACCTCTCAGAAAGCAATGGGAGAGGTCAAAGCAAGGAGCAACTATGCCTTGAAATTCTGCTTCCCAAACAGCAGCTGGACATCTGAGGCTGTCTGAAGCAATGTGCATATCTGATCTACCAAAATAAACATAACGCTCTTGCTAACAGCGTGCTTTTGAAGGCAGCACTATCTATAATCAGCACACTCTGTGCTGAGACAACCAGTGAAGATTATTAAATGCACTCAGCAGTTCTCCTTGGAGGAGCACACCATTGTTCAACATGACTTAGTCCTGAATCCTTTAAAGATTTCGGAAGAAAAGAGAATTTTGCCCTGGAACAAACACTATAATTCATAATACAGATAATAATCCTTTCTTTCTGCAAACAGTTTATCAATTTTACTAAGTTTGGAGTCCATCTACACAGTAGCTGGCACAGTGCAAAAACCAGAGGCAGCACTGCCCTGCTTTACTTACTGACAGACTGTAGCTTTCAGTAACATTTGCATTTAAACTCAAGAGCTATCCAACAATGCTGAGCATTCATATAAAAATGCTCTTTCTCTTTATATTTCCTCAATTGGCTGCTGACAATCTGCAGAGATGTTCACATGGAAATTCTAATTAAAAATCCTAGAAGTGATTTTTGATCTGCAATAGTATCAACCCATGTAGCTGAAAATTATAAAGCAATCACCACAAAAACAAAAATTAAAGAAAAAAAGGGAAAGAAAATAAAAAGAAAAAGGATTTTCAGCAATCTCGGGTGGTAAAACATCAATAAAATAAAGAGGGGGGTAAAATTTGCTATTTTGTTTCTTAGCCTTTAAGCCTCTAGAGCATAATTCACATCACATTACCACATTTTCAAACTCTTTCTCGACACCTACAAATGGTGAAGATTTATTTTTAAGCGAAAGGTAAGATTCTTATTTAATTGCTGACACCAGCAACTGAAATGGTAATCAAAATAAATACCACCCATCTTGCAGTAAAATCATGACAGCTTGCAACAAAGAAATTGGGAAGGACAACAGAATTTATCTGCCTGGGTGTTGCTGTTGTCCTGTCCATGCAGAGTAGGACCAGCTCTTCTCATTGACCAATATGGACTGAAGCAGGGAGGAAAATGGGAATATTAGGCCCAAAAGAGCATCTTGCAACCCACAAGGAGCCTTCCTGGTACAATATGGCTGGTAGACTCCAGAGGCAAGTCAGGGAAAGACACATGCAAATAACTCAGCACAATGTCAACTTAGGTTTTTCTGTAAGTTATTAAGGTGCCCAGGTCAAGCTTAGCATCAAGGCTGACATTTTCTACCCAGGTGCCAAAAACTTGACCACTTTCTTATCTCTCTATTCTGGCAGAAACAAGGTCTCATCACTTTTCTCTCCTCAGAATTTCTTACCTTCTCTTCCCTGAGTCAGGTGTGGCTCCTGTTATGTAAGAGCCTATGCAATATTCCAAGAGTTACCAGTTTTGAAGAAAAAACACATTTTATACAACTCCACTCCAGCCATATGTCATCTTTAAGACCTTAAGAAAGAGTCTGTCTTGTCTATTTATTTTATTATGCTTTTACCTCCCTTCGTCCACCGATCCTGAATAATTTTCTCCTTCCCACTGGACTTTTAATTTTGAGGCACTCTTCTGTATATGAGTACACATGAATGCCTATTGATTTCCACCATTGTCAATTCCTGGGTAAGCCAACCCCTAAAACTTAAATTGACTTTTAAATAACATTTTGTTCAGGGCAAGGTGATGCCAAGGATATTATTTCCTATTGTTTCCCAGTTGAGCTCTTTTTACTTGCCCTCTGGGTTTTAATATCCTTCTCCCCTCCAAAAAGCATGCACCTGAGACACATTTTGCAATGGCATTAAGGATCTAGAGTTTGATCTCAGGTAGCTAGCTAGTGAGGAAAAAAAACCAATTTCCTTGATTTTACAAAGTGACCATTAAATATACATTCTTTACAAAGGAGTAAAACTAACACAAGCAATGAAGAGAGACCATAAATGTGGGAAGAGGAAATAGGGTAAAACAATCAGCAGACAACATAAACAGAAGAAATCAGGACAACAACCCCCAAGGTAGGCAAATAGAATATTGTATCGCTTCTTCCAGATGACCCATCTTTTCCTGCCTTCAAATTTTGTTTTTCCTTTGTAGTCTATAGGACTGTCAGAGGTAAGTCTATATAGCCTTGCCCATTTTTATAGCATTTGCTGTTGGCAGAATGAGTTGCTGACGATGGAGAAACAACAGTGTATGTTCTTTTAAATAGCAAAACCTATAAAAAGTTACACGGAAAGAATCCAAGGTGAAAAAAGACGTCCTACTGCATCCTACATTGTATGCAGAACTAACATGGGGAGGGAGGGAGGGAAGGAAGGAAGGAAGGAAGGATCTATGGGTTGTTGATCAGTTTAGCATCCATATCCTGTCTCCTCTTCCTTCTTTTGCTGTGGAAGGGGACTTCCTTTGGATCTGATCCTACAGACCATTCCCAATGAGCATAGAAACACCAACATCAGCTGCATAGCTCAAAAAAAAATACCAAAACCAACCAACCAAACTAAAGCCAAACAAACAGACAAAAACCCAAAACAAAACAAACTATAACAAAAAAAATCAAGGGGAAAAAAGTAGTACTACCTTAGAAAATGGGTAATTACAAATGCAAAGCTTAAGGACATAAACACACCAGTAAGTTTAATACTGAAATTCTTTCTACTTCCTAAGTACTAAGTGGAAGTTGAGTAGCAAAGCCAAACCCTACAAAATGTATTTTCGTTAAATATTTAAATTTGGCTTTAGCTCTACAATAGAATTCATGTTATCAAAGATATTCACTAACAATAATGTGAAAGTGTTATCTTACAGGATGGGTAACCACTATTTTTTCACGTAAAACTAGCAATAACACTATAGGGAATATGCACAGAATTAAGAAAGATACTATCATTGTGCAAGTACAAAGTTGTCCCAGTATGTAATCTTCTGGGTTTTTGCTGGGAATGAGGATGGAAGAGAATGCAAGGAGATATATGTTCCTAAAAATCACTGAAATTCAAGGTCAAACCAGCACTTCCAGGCTATTTTTATCATTATTAAAACAAGTAAACAACCAACCAACAAAAAACCCCCCAAAACAACAAAAAAATAAACCAAACAATCTCTGATGTAGCATCTCTGATGTTACTAGAATTATGTTTCTCTCTACTTAAAAAAAAACATTGGATACTTCACTGAAAACATTCCTTGAGAGGCTTTGCAGCATATTAAATGGTGAGTGTATTGTGGCTAAATCTGCCCATGCAGCTGCATTACAGAAGTACATTTGATTTATTCTACTGACATACTTGTGATAAACCTGTCTGGAAGAAAAATGGGACTGATAATAATGAGTTAAACAAAACATGGTTTAAATCTTTTAACATAATTTTTCTCTGCTGCAGTGCACCTCTGTCCTGTTTACACACACACATATTCATGCTTGGTGAGTTGAAATGTTTATCACTTCCAGCTGGAATACAGCAATCTCTGAAGCAGATACTTTTTTCCAGCCTAGCAAATAGGAGTGTCTCCAGACACAAACATACTAAGTCAGTGTGGTGGGTTGAACCTGGCTGGACACCAAGTGTCCATCAAAGCAGCTCTATCACTCCTCTCCTCAGCTGGGCAGGGGAGAGAAATATGAAAGGGTCATAGGTTGACATAAGCACAAGGAGAGATCACTCACCAATCACCTTCACAGGCAAAACAGACCCAACTTGAGAAAATTAATTTAATTTATTACTATTCAAATACAGAAGCCACCCCTGTAGCCTCCTGCTACCAAAAACTTGCCGCACAAATCCAATACAATTTTTTTGCAAACAAGAAGAGTAGCAACAGCAGATAAATGCTAGAATTCTCAGAAAAGCACAGGGGGGAAAGAGTGCCTCTGTGTGAAAAGCTTAAAGTACATCACATGAAATGCATACTAAACATTTTTCTTGGTTTCTAGCAATGTACTAAGAACACACTCAGCACCTTTAGCTACCAACACCATCACCAAAGAATGCCATTACTCCTGCAATGTTGGGTCTTGCTGGCAGGCAGGTAAGTGACTCAATCATTCAAGAGAAGTTATAGTGTAATCACTAAAAACTGAGAGAAAACATACTTCTTAAGTCATGTTCCTCACTGCTCAACACTCAATTAAAAGCAGGCACAGAGCACACAGATGGGACAGTTGGTTTGAAAAACAAACACGTGCAGCATATCCAAGAGCTCTGTATGCCTACGGGAACGTCTCTTCCCATGTTGATGCAGAGATACACGTACAAGTGGCCAATGTGGAAGTTATTCATGTGTTTGGGAGCAGGGAGGTACAATGGAAACACATCATCTAGCAGATGTGTGAGACAATAATAATCTCTGCTGCAATCCCAGCCAAGAATCCAAAGGAAATCAACTGGAAAACATCAACATCGACCATCCGGCAATTCATTTACCATAAAGAGCCATCAGGAAATGCAAATGTCACTTATCTCTCTTCTTCTGTTTAATTAACGAAGAAGCCTTAATTACTTTCAAGTCAGAGATGCTCTTACCAGTTTAGCTGCTCACTGCAAAGGCAAAATCATCATGAGAAGAGAGTAGGAACTGAGGATCCTGTTTCTTTATTCATAATTCTCTTTCCATAATGCATCAGAACTTGTTCCATTTCAGGATGGAACACTCTCACTGATTTTAAAAAATGTCAAATAACCATCACAAGCATGTCAAGTGTTACCAAATGTCAAGCACTGTGTAGGTGGTGTAACCACCTCCTTTTTCAAACTATGGCAAGAAGGAGTGTTTCCACCTGCTGCTCCAAAGATTATGATGAATTGAATAAAAAATTCCTTCTACGTCTACATGAGAAGACACCACAGAAAAATTGAATGTGCTCAGCCTCTCACTCCAGAACAAACTAAGACCAGTGCAGGGCACCATTTTCAGATCGGTGAGGAGCAGCAGCTCTGTGCACTACTTAATAACTCTCCTCAGCTGTAGGACAGAGAGGGTGAGAGAGATGAAGCCAAATGTTTTGTCAGATTCAGGCGAGGGAACTGCACCTAGGTGTGTCTCAGCTAAAGTAAGATGCTTGATTGACAGTTAGTAGCTGTGAGTCTTTCCAGGTATCCCTGACTTCACCTGATCCACTTACCACATCACCAAACACTCACTGTAACAAACAGGTTTTGACTCTAAAGACCATGGTAAAGCCAGTCCCAGAGGGCTTGGCTGAACCAGACTGAAATATGTCTGCAATCAGCAGCAAGGATGAGTAAGGCAGGACAGCAATTAATGACCAGAAAATGACCATGTCTGAGGTGGGTGCAAGCCATGCTGCACTCAAGCAGCTGAGCAGAGGACCAAACTTTAGCTCTCAACATATAAAACCTGGCATATGAAATTGAAACACAGGAGCAAGGATTTTAATAAATTATTCAACTGATGATGGGGAAAAGAGGATGAGGCTATACAGCTGGTGAATAGCATCCAATAGCTATGCTTAAAGAAAGAATGAGAATGTTGGAGTAATCTAATTTTTGAAAATACAGATCTATAACCTATGTAGTAACCTTAGGCTTTCACAATCAATTCAAGGAAATAAAAATCAAAAATGTGAAGATAAATGGAATATTACATACATACACTACTAAGCAGATTGTGCCAAAGTAATCTGACATTTGCCTTTAATAAAATATTTTTTAAAGACAAAAGTATATGATAAATCTAAGCTTCTAGAAACTTAGGTTAAAAAAAAAAGGAAAAAGCAGCAAGAAACTTTTATAATATCTCCAGGGAAATTGTTAGACAAAATGAAAAGGATCAGAATTAAAATAAGACAGAACTGACTAGCAGGTAAGACAAGAATAGATTTGTCTGAATGAACTCCTAGGCCTAGGAAAGGCTACATTGTAGATTTTGTCCAAGGTGGGTTTGGGGACTAATTTTATTTCATATTTTCATTATTTGTCTCAGCAAAGAAAATACAGTAGGAAGCACTACAATTAAATACTCTAATCATTCAAAGTTATTACAGAGCATTGATTAGGAGCATGACTGGAGATGCATAAAGAAGATGTGGATGACCTTGAAGATGAAGGCACAGTCCTAGAATGAAATCACATGAAAGAAAGTTTCAGGGACCTGTAAAAACCATTGCTTCTACAAGCTGGGACTCATGAGTTGGAAACATGAAAGACAAGTGTGGAAGTGTGGAGAAGGGGTTGACAACATGTAGCTGGGAGCTAGAGCTACTTAAACGATGGCCAAGGCCAGCAGATTCTGATCAGTCATTACACTGGCCAGGAATATGTCTACACTGGCAATTAGAAAACTGACTTTCAACCATCACATTAATGAATTTCTGGAACAGACTTACCTAGGCATAAAGAATGCAAACAGCCTATTTTAAAATGGAATAGGATAAATGTATCAATAGGGTTGTCCAAAGCTGAGTCTGGAAATTCCTTCCCATCCTGGGTTTGTCTGTCACCAGCACAGCACAAACATTACACAGGTACATACATACATAACACAGCTACACAGGTAAAAACAGCCAGAAGCCGCTGTCTGTTCAGAAAAGCACAAGAAATACTTTAAGTTTCATTAATACTGGTGCTTAAAAATCCTGGCAAAGAATGTTTATGACTAAAAGAACATCTATATAACAAGTGCACATGGGTTATGAGACCCAACAGTTGTCCTACCAGTTGTCAGTTTCTTGCTGACTCCAGCTCTGATGTTCATTAACGACTCCACTGCAACAAACTGGTCTTTTTCTTGTTTGTAGTTCTCTGGCACTTGAAAGGGAAAGAGAACTCTCACTTCCTGTCCTCTCTGCTGCAGTTTTTAATCTGCAGAAGTTAGATCCTGTAGATACGGTGGCACTCAAGCAGTCATGATGGGCTTGGCCTGGTCTGTAAAAGACTGATGTCCTTACCTCAGATCAGAGCAACTGGCAGCATTTTTTAACACTGGTATTGTCCAGTGATTTCAGACAGATGATGCCAAACAGCAATAAAGTGGGCATCAACTTACTTCTGAGAATAGTAATATGAATTTTAGCTTGGAAAAAAACAGGATCAGCAATTACAAAGGATTGTAGGAGGTCCAGACTGTCCACTAGGAAAGAATGTATTCAATATTTTCACTTATTCCCAAATGTTCTAGAAACTGCCAATAAAACACAACACAGCTGATCTTCAGCATGCAGGATATTCTCCCCTCCCTATTACAGAGAGTTTCCATAAAACAGCTGCATGGTTTATCTGGAAATGAGATATTACATTTGGGTAATAAAGTTAAGCCAGGTGTATGGAAAGCTGCATTTTTCATTGTTGTGCACATTCTCCAGACTGATCAGTTAATTATGATAAGCTTACAGTTCTCATATTCTTCTAGCCAATGTTACTATCAAGAGAAAAGTAAACTTCCAAGAGAAGATAACAAATATTTCCAAAACCCCTGGTGCAAATAACAGCAAAGTCTGAGCCAACTCTCAGAAAGGAACAAAGCTTTGGTGGTCTTCATGCCTTCAGACTTACTGAAAAACAGGGAGTGGTAGGTGAACCATTCCAACATTGCCTGGAGAAGAGAAATATCGGCATAATGAGCTCTAAAAATGCTCCCTCAGAGACCAGCACTCATAACTTCAGTTAAACAGCTCAGCCTGGCAGGTAGCATGCATGTGTTTATTTCTTTTGGTTTGATACAACTAAATATATTTCAGGTTTTCAACAGTATATTTACTCTTTTGTAATGAAGTTGAAAAAATATATCTGTAAGCATTTCCTTCTGTATCCTTTTCCTTTCTGAAAAACTTCGAGAAATATCTTTTAAAAAGTTACAGTTGATCCAAAGGAATTTACTGAATGGCTTTCAAGAGACATTCTCACAATCTCTGTGAAAGAAGGCATCCAAGTTTCACCAGAGAGAGGAAGGGTTCTGGGTTCACTAGTTCAGCTATGAATAGCTCCTATGTCTTGCTTATGTGAGGATAAGACTTCTCAGTTCTTTGGCTCATGTTATCCCCTGGGATCAGCATGGAAGGGGCACCCAGCAGTTGATATATGTGACAGAGCCCACACAATCTCTACACTCCTCTAGATTTCTGTCTAGGTTGCAAAGAATACAGTAACTCTGGTCAGGAAGAAGAAAAAGCAATAGAAGATTCCACGGAAGATTTGTTAACTGAGCCACAATGGCCATTTACACTGGAAAAATTGCTAGTAAAAGTGAGGAGGGTCTAGAAGATGAAGTGTGGGGATACACATAGGTATGTTTAGTAAAGTTGTGATACAAGAGGACACTGGAGTTTCTGCTTTCCATCATGAAGGACCAGGTCTGGGTAAACATCAAGAGTGTTTGGAGACATTGAATTTTTCAAGACCTTCAAATAAAAGCAGGGTTTTTTTTTCTCTCTAAACAATCTTTGGCCAGAGAAAGATTATTAGAAACTTGGTGATAAGTCAGCTGAAGGAAAATTCAAAGACCATGACACAAGAATGGTCCAGCTTGAGTAACAAGTGGAAATCTAATTTCCACACAGGAAAAATGGACTGAAAGGTCCTACTTTACCTAAAACTCTTCATCTATTTCCTCTGCATGTCATAGTAGCAAATAAATAAACAAATAATTTTTTTTTACATTCTTATATCCTACTAGTGCAAGCCTCAACATATGAAAAATGATTGCTACACACTGAGCTTATTCATGAGGAGTTTTCATGGTCATGTTTGATTCCTAGGCTGAGAACTGTCTCAATCTGCATTAAGAAAACAGATCTCTAAGAGAAGGTAGGTAGATTGCAGCCACAGATGAGAAATTTACATTGATACACACCATATTCTCTACCACTTCAAGCTGAAAGCCAAAGCAATTTGATTAATTTTTTTATCTTCATTAAGGTTCTCTATGGATTTGGGCAAGAGATTGAAGACTGATTTACCTTGAACCCCAAGTACAGATTCTTATTAATCTCCAATTAAGTCTTCCAGATTTGAGTGAGTGGTCATGTTAGCTCATTTCATGGAATCTATGTAGGTTTTTAACTATTGCACAGTGTCAGTCTATTTTTTCCCCCACAGTTGGTACTCAGAGCATTCAATGCTGGAGTAAATCCAAATTTATTTGCAGGCAGTAATTGTGGTTACTAACTGTACAGTGGTTTACAGCTTTCATGCTGCTTTAACCAACAGTTTAAAAGATAGCAAAACAGTAAATTTATTACCAATTTAAAACCACCTTCTTTTTTCCCAGGAAATTTTCAAGTTCTTCTGAAAGCCTCTGAACTAATTTCAGTAACATCTAGTTCAAACTCTCATTGCTAAATTATTGTGACTTGAGTCAACTAGTACAAGTAACTTCAGTTTCTAGAAAATGGAACATGTTAGAAAAACACAAATAAAATTAACTGAATTTAGTAATTCAGGAATTATTAAATTTCTGTAAGATCTTTTGGCTTTTTCACTTTTTGGTGGTCTGGGTGTTTTGTAACCTATTTTGGGACTGGTAGAAGGTATATTGTCAGCTTAGCTTCAAGGCTGTAACAACTGACTCCTTGGTCAGTTGGTGTAGCTGAAAACTCATTTAGGAATCCTTTCCATATGTTAAAATCTGGAAAGAAAATTAGCATACAGCTGTCATAACATCAGACTTCCTAGATAGGGTTCTTAAACACAGAATTACTAGAGGCCTGTCACTAACTAGACTAATTGTTACCAAACAAGACATGCAATTACAGACCAGCCAAGAAGATTCCCTTCATGGCCCCTCTCATCCATATGTTTTGGCTTCAGGGAGCAAACTATGAAACATCAGAAGGTTCTTTACATGCTTCCCAATGTACAATGCAACCAGGCTGCTTCTTTTTGCATATGTGAAACTGCCTAGACAAAGAGAAAGTCCTACTTCTGGCTAGGATCTGAAAAGATCAAGCAGGACAAAAGCAGGTCTTTCTCCTTTGTTCTCACCCTTCAGTGAGGAAAGTGACACATCTTCTTTTAACATTCCACATTTCAAGTATAGAAAAAGGCAGTATGTTCATGCAAATATTCTCGTATCATACTGCTTTCTTAAGACATTTTGGGTGACATGCTGAACAGTGGCTTCACTCCAATCAGCCACCTACTTGTGCAAGTTTGACTTTGTATAGGCTGCTTTATGCTCTCTTATATTTCTTTTTTTTTCCCTCTAAATATCTACAGAAACATCCATTTTGATGCTGGAGCAGACTCCTTTAGATTCTTTTGTCCATTAACAGCTCATGGTGAGGCAAAGTAATTTGACTCATTAGATAATTCAGTAATCAATAGGAGATACAAATTAGCAACATAATAGGAAATAGCTGCCTGCACTTCTGTAGCAATGCCTGATTAGCCCCTGCAGCTCAGTGGTGTGTTTCTATATGGTTATTTAACATTCTAAACTTTCCCTGTCCAAGGATCTGCCAGCCAGGCAGCTGTTCAGCCCTTTCAGTTTTACATTTAACACTTCACACCAGCTTCTCAGACTGCTGCCTAAACGTGTTTGTTTCCCAAGTGTGTAACAAACACCTTCTTCCACACACTCTCACTGCAGGCAGGATTACCCTCAGCTGCTGCATCGCCCTTCTATTCCAGTTCAGCAGCTGGAGATGTGTGGCTGCATACGGAGCAGGAAGACACAGCAGAGCCTGTGGTGGCTCTTCTACACCATCATCATCTCCAAGTCAGCAAAGGCTGCAACCCTTTAGGGCCCCAGACCCATTAGGTCTTCCAGGCTGCAGCTGCTGGGCATGCAGAGGTGCTGTCAGGGCTCCCTCTCCTTGTTTTTGCTGCTCCTGCAGGATTGCTCACACAGGATGGCTTTGGTCACCCCCAGAGGTCGTTTGCACTGAGGAGAGCTGGAAAGCAAATGGAGCTAACTCTGCCCAGGTTCCAAGTATACCACCTCAGTGGTACATTTTCTTCTCCATCTCAGATTTATAGGCACAAAAGTAATGAAAACAGAAAGGAAAAGGGGGAGAAAAAGTTACTTAATAGTTTAGCAAGAGTTTGTGGTTAGTTTAGACAGTTTTAGCATTACTCAACCTACCTTACCTCTGTGAAACACAGAACATCTGTGGCTTGATGTGTTTTAAATCATGCCTACGACACTAGTCTATATGTGGATGTCTCTAACTTTATCATAATTAATAAACCTCCTTGCTACCCATATTGTCACTCTACAGAATTCAGTAGGAAGGGCAATATGATGATTTATGCCTACATATCACTAAGCCAGAAGGTGCAGCTATACAGGGTTTAATAAAGTTTACACCAGGAAAAAAACTCCAACAATTTGGCCCACTGACTTCACAGGAATTTAATCATAGCAGCATTTAGCACAGCAGAACAGAATGCTCTTTCAGTAGGAAAGCACAAGGAAGAGCATTTAAGACTGTCCCATTTTATAGCATAATCAATCATTTAATTTGCTGCACACACATCTAGCAGAAAGCCAACAGGACAGTTTGTCAAGTGCCAGCAAGAGCTCATTAAACCACCACTCTTGGGGAACACTTGTATTGCAAAACATGCAGTAGGCAACAAGTGCTCCAATGGATCGAGCTTCTGAAGAGACAAACACTTCCTCTGAATTAAACTCTACACTGCTACAGCCCCAGAGATTGCCACAGGCCAGACCTGGTTGCTTCCCAGTGATTCACAAGAGTGCAGGACAAAGACACTTGTGATAACAGCACACAAACAGCTGGAGCAGGAGCCAACCCACCACAGCTGCCCAAGACTACTGTCAAGACACAGCCCACCCCTTGAGCTTGCTCTGGTGAGCCTGTCCTATCACATCTATGTGGTTTCCCACTGAATTGGGTAATAAGTAAGAAAAAGAAAGCCCAGCAGAGTCATCTATCTTCAGGCAGATAAGCAGTCCTGCTGCAGAGACAACTACATGTCTGTGTTGCAGAGAGGCTTTCCTAGCACGTTGTCTTACACCACACAAAACCATCAGACACCTGGTATTAGATCCACCAGGCAAGAGGGAGCAATGCAGGCAGCCCTGCACAACTAACAGAGATCAGGGCCCCTATCTAACAGGACTGTGGGTATCCTTGGGACTTGAGAAGCTAAGAAGCAACATTCACCTCTTCTGAGCTCAAAGGAATTTCCTGTGGAAGAATAAAAACAGATTTCATTGATACCACACACATAAAGCACAAGGAAGGAGACGCCCTGCAGTACAATGAAGAGAATTTGTATTTTGAAACACTAGCTAGGCAAACAAACAGGCCCTGATTTGGGCAGAACTAAAAGAAGTTATTTTAGAAATGCTTTTCATTTAAGTTTCAGTTTTACTTTAGTTTATGAAATGTTTTCAGCAATACATTAAAGACATTTACAAAAAACTACTGGCAAACAGCAAGAAGCAGGGTGGTCTGAGTCAGAGGCCCAGGCACAGTCCCCAGCTGTGGGAGCTAGAGACCACCTTAGTGTCATCCTCCTAACTTTATCTCTTCTCTTAAGAAGGACAGATCTTTCTGATATTCAGGGTAGGCTGGGGCTGAAAGAGGATGCCAAGGTGCTACCTGGAAAGGTGTGCACAGTGATGGGCAGAGAGACAGCTGGCAGCTGTCAACCTCTGTCTTCCTTTTCCTCCCTCAACTCAGTGGCATCTGACAAAGTTGAATGGAGCAGAGTTTTCTGGAGAAGCAGTTTGTTGTAATTACACTTTACAGAGGCATCTAGAACACCTAGCTAAGTGCATCTGAAATAGGAAGTACCTTGGAATTGAATCCAAATCAGTTGTTATTATTAGGATCACTTTTTTTTTAATAATTTAGTCATATGAAAATTAAACTTGTGGCCAACTGATGTGCTTTTCTTCTGTGTGTTCTTACTAAAATTCAGATCAGAAGCTGCACATGTCTTGGTAAACAAAAGAGTCACTTTCCATGTGAGGATTCAAACCACTGATCCTCCTCCTGAAGCACTGACACTTTGCAAAAATATCTCAATGCTTAGCAGATCAGGAGCTAAAATGTAATTGCTCCTCTCCAGCACACAGCCCAGCCCTTTGTCAAACAGCACAAAGCCTGACTCTCTCCCTCCCTGACTCCAGCCATGCCTTGTACAGCACCAAATAGCTTCAGCAGGAGTGACCAAACCAGCATGTCCCAGACTACACTGCTGCTCAGGCATTAGTGCAAGAGGAAGGAAAGCAGAGGGCAAAGCCCTTGCCCCAAAGTGGCTAGAGCAGTGGTCTGTAGGCAGCTCAACTGAAAGAGAACTTCCCAGCTTTGAGAGTAGCTCTCCTTACAAACAGCTCTCCCCTAGCACCTGCCTGCTCCCCACTCATCCTGCTCCTTACCTGGCCCTGGCCCTTGTCAGAACTGTGCACTCATCAGTTCAACTCCCTGCGTGTGCGGGGGCTGGGGAGAAAGATTTCTCCTGGATTATCTGCAGGGGCTGCAGCGAGGGCTGCTGCCAGCACAGGGGTGGGAGGAGTGCTATGGGGCTAGAGGAAGAGGAGGAGGAGCAAGCCTCCTCCTTGGCAGCAGCACCCGAGACTTCCTCACTGCTCCGGGGACTACGCTTCCAGAAAGATGGGCCACACAGGAACCCAGACCCTGCACAGAAGGTAAGCACCCTACCCAGGTGAGGAGTACAACACGGAGCACAGGAACAATATGGCCATTCATTTTTTACCTTTTAATTTTCTTCTGTCCTTTTTCTTTTTTTTTTTTTTTAAGGGGTTTCTTTCCCATTTAACTTTCTAACCCTCAGAGATGAAAGTGTTTCATCATGGAAGCTTGTTAAAGCATATCCAACCTGCTATTCCCCACCTTTTTTTTTTTTTTTTAAGTGGTTTCTTTCCCATTTAACTTTCTAACCCTCAGAGATGAAAGTGTTTCATCATGGAAGCTTGTTAAAGCATATCCAACCTGCTATTCCCCACCTTTTTTTTTTTTGTTTGTTTTTTGCTTTTTAATCACAGAGTTCTATTCACAAATTAGGGTTGATTTCAACAGTGTCAGCTAACCAAAAGCAACAGCTTTTTTTGGCAAAAACACACTTGCTGAGGAAAAAGAAAAATTACCCAACTCTGACAGCAACTCACATTCTGTAATGGGTTTTCACACCTACTAAGGCTTCTACCTCCTGCCTCGTACCATAGATATAGTGCATCTATAGATATACCATAAACCCACACAGCATTGCCCTAAATACACCGTTTTCAATTCTTGTGCCTTCTCTGTTGTTTATTCCATGCCATCTTAAAATGAGACTTTTTTTTTTTTTTTGCTCCACAGCTGTAAGAATTTCAGTTCAATTTCCTAATTTTTTTAATTCTACATAAATATTTCTTTAATTTCCTTAGCACTGGAGCTTGGAGCAAATTTAGTTGCCCTGTTACTTGGTTTTCCATGTTTATGAGTGCATTTTTTAAAAGTATTTCATCTCATTTCTTTTCCAGGATAAGCTTATTACTCGCCAAGCAGCTAAGCAGCAGGAACATAGTGGTGCCATGTGGGAGATCAAATGATACAACCACAGCAGGTCCAAAATACAGCTACAAGGGTATAACAACCTCTTGGAGAAAATGAATCACTCTCACCAAAAATTCCCTGGGAATAATTTTCAGCAGTGGCAGAATTAGTGGCTTTGGAGAAAGCCAATCACTTCCCTTCTGTACAGTAAAAGCTGCCAAAGTTTGCCACAAGGTATAATTAGGTATCTTCAACTCGGCAGAATATGTAGGAAAAGGCATTCATCAGAGTTACGACAAACAGTTACAAAACTGTAAACAAATGTGGACAGATTATTACTGTCCAATTTATGTGAAGCCAGTGATTTTAAGTAAGTTCTGTTTTGCTTTTGCATGGTGCTCATCGCCAAGTACTAGGCAGGGCATCACTGTCTGACTCAGCGCTGAAAATTTCCATTTTCTAAGTACTTTGTTAACTTTAGCTCACTAAACCTCATAGCACTCTAGAAAGACAGGGTTAATTTCTAAAAACAGAGAGGGAACAATGGAAACGTGGAAGGTTTTTAACTCCCAATATGCACCTTCAGCCAAACTGAGCTTGAATTTTTAAAAAGGTCCCTTCTTCCAGCACTGACTTCTCAAAGGTGCTACTTCAGAAGAACAGACAAGCAAAGACATGGACAAGCAAAGTTAGAAATTATTTTTGAAAACTGTGGTCTTAAGAGTGACTCACCCAACTCTACCCAAGCAGGCAGAACAGTATCAAACAGGACAATCAGGGGATCAGGCCCAGCTAGCACAGGTTTAGTAAAGCCTGCTTGAACAACCTGATCTCCTTTTTTGACGAGGTGACCCAACCAGTGGATGAGGGAAAGGCTGTGGACATAGCCAACCTGGCTTTCAGTAAAGCCTTTGATACTGTCTCTCACAGAATTCTCCTGGAGGAGCTGCCAGCCCATGGCTTGGACAGGTGCTCTCTTCACCGTGTAGACAGAAAGCTGGGCCCAGACAGTGGTGGTGAATGGAATTACATCCAGCTGTAGGCCAGTCACAGGTGGTGTTCCTCTGGGCTCAGTGCTGGGGCCAGTCCTGTCTAATACATTTACCAATGAGCTGGACAGGGGGATCAAATGCCCCCTCAGTCACTTTGCAGGTGACACCAAATTGGGTTGGAGTGTTGATCTGCTGGAGGGCAGGAATGCTCTCCAGGGAGATCTCTGGATCCGTGGGCTGAGGCCAGTGGTATGAGGTTCAACAAAGCCAAGTGGCAGGTCCTGCACTTGGGTCATGACAACCCCATGCAATGCTACAGGCTGAAGGAAGAGTGGCTGGAAAGTGACTCGGGGGAAAAGGACCTGGGAGTGCTGGTCAACAGCAGCTGACTATGAGCCAGCTGTGCCCAGGTGGCCAAGAAGGCAAATGGCACCCTGGCCTGGATCAGAAATAGTGTGCCCAGCAGGACCAGGGCAATGATTTTTCCCCTGTACTGGGCACTGGTGAGGCTGCACCTCGAATCCTGTGTCCAGTTTTGGGCCTCGTCACTACAAAAAGGACATTGAGGGGCTGAAGTGAGTCCAGAGAAGGGCAACAGAGATGGTGAAGGGTCTGGAGAGAGAGTCATATGAGGAGTGGCTGAGGGAGCCAGGGACATTTAGCCTGGAGGAAAGAAGGCCCAGAGGAGACTTTGTTGTTCTCTACAACTCCCTGAAAGGAGGGCGTAGCCAGGTGGGGGTTGGCCTCTTCACCCAGAGAACAAGTAACAGGATGAGAGGAAATGGCCTCAAGCTGCACCAGGCAATGTCCAGGTTGGACATCAGGAAATGTTTCTTCACTGAAAGGGTGGTTAAGCATTGGAACAGGGATATGGTGGAGTCACCATCCCTGGAAGTGGCACTGAATGCTATGGTCTGGTTGACATGGCGGTGTTTGGTAAAACATTGGACTTGATGACCTTTAAGGTCTTTTCAACCTTAATGATTCTATGAATTTCCTAATGACTGGATATGAATTTAAGAGTCCTTGGCCTCCAAATCCCCTCTTGGATCATTAAATACCCTCTCTACTAATCTAAAATCTTATTCCATTCCTGAGTGAGTAACAGGACACAGAACAGTTAAACCCTTTATGATTATCTATTAATTCAAAGTAATGCCATTTTCTTCTGTTTCCATTTGAACTGATCAGGTGATCAGACACTAAGCACTGAATTCAATTAACATAAAAGTTCTTCTCACGAAGCTTAATTTAGAACTATTTGTTCCCTTTCAGAATAAAATAAATCTTCCTTAACTGCTTTTAAGCAGAAAAGCAAATATACTATGTCCCTTTATCCACTAGTGCTTAAAGTATAATACATAGTACAGTAATTTCCTATTATAATGGAATATTTGCACAGGTTGCAAATTTATCCCAGAGGAATGAGGAATCTAGTGAATGGACACATACATTTATTACACTGAATACTCGAGGTAATGCTGGCCTATGATATCAAGCCAACAAGCTGGATGATAGCCCTGATATAATTATGTAATTAATTAGCTCTATCATAATTTTTGGTTTATGACACTAACTTTTATGTGCCACTAGTCAATTTAATGGCATTTTAAATTGAAATAAGGCCCCTGAGAGAGATGCTACTTACTGAATCACAAATCTTGTATTCAGATTTCTTTTAATTTCAAAAGATGACCTAATAAAATTGCTTTATAATTAAATCCATTCTAACAACTTCTCCTATGTGATTCTTTCTCTTCTACCATTTTTAATTACGAAAAAAATTCTAATCAGAAAACACTCGCCATCATAATTATATGCAAAAATCAGCGATCTCTTTTTGTATCTCTTGCTGCTCCCTTCACACAGCACTGCATCCTGGCTGGCTTTCCTGCAGAATTTTACTAGCATCCTCCAGAGGCAGAGTGACGAAACTGCACCTTTTACACTGAAAATCTCCTTAAATTTGCTTTGATCTCGTTTGAAAAATCGTCAAGATGTGGGAAGAAAGGGGAGCAAAGCCCCACATACTTTCTATTTCAGACAGACATTCACAAGTGTTCTGGTATCACAAGATGTGGTTCTCCAGTGAAGTAACATCAAAGGAAGGGAAGGGAGTCCATGGCTCACCTCCACCCAGAGTGGCAGAGCCCCTCTATGTGCCACCTCCTGTTTCCAGCTGAAAAGGCAACCCAGCAGTGGGCATTGGCACCTCCTTGGGGCTGGGGGGTTGTGATATCATCCAGGAGCACTCCTTACCACAGAGGCACCTTCCCTGCCTGGTGCTCCTCACATGGCAACTCATCAGGATCTCACCCTCACACGGCACTCCACCCAGTGCTAAATACAGTGGTATTACACTGAGTAAGGAATGTGAGCAGGTAGAAGCAGAACAATCCCCATAAAAGCTCTTTTCATAGGCTTTATTCTGCACAGTGGCAGCTGTACCAAACTGGTTGGATGGGAGCAGAGCTAAATGACTCCTTTCTGAGGTGTGATGACAACTGCACTGAGGGTACCCTTAGTGTATGGGGTACTCTGCCACACAGAAACCATGGCAGACACAGAACAATACTCTGCTTCTGAAAGCCATCACATCATTTCAACCACTGATGCCTGGGAAATGGAGGTGCTGGAGACACTCAAGATGACACAGAACAGTTAAGAGAACACTTGATTAGAGTGGATGGTGCAGACAAACAGATTAAAATATTATCATTTCCCTGCAGACATAATCATATTCTGTTCCATTTCTGCTCCTAGAAAATAATAACAGACAGATATTGAGCACAAATGGAACTTAAACAGTTTGTACTTGTGTTTTTAAGGCAAGTACATAATTTTAATCATGACTGAGTTTTAAAAACCAGTGACATTAGAAGTGAGGTGAAAGCAGTAGAATTATTGTCAATTTCTTACCATTTGCTGTGTTCTTTTTGAAGTTATCTAGAAACTCTTCCA
This sequence comes from Notiomystis cincta, assembly GCA_013398075.1. Classification (NCBI taxonomy): domain Eukaryota; kingdom Metazoa; phylum Chordata; class Aves; order Passeriformes; family Notiomystidae; genus Notiomystis; species Notiomystis cincta. The sequence goes on from VZRX01006411.1 coordinate 76,318, forward strand.
GGAGCTGTGACTGGTTTGGAGGGGGCAACAAACTCTTTGGGTCCCTGGAAATGTCACCATCTGACCAGGACACACATAAGGGTTGCTGGGTCCCACAATGGCTTGTCCTCACTGTAAGCATGACACTTCTCTCTGAAAACAGTGACTCCATCTGCCTGAGATCGAGATCAGACACAGCCTCTCCATTTATGCTCAGGATTTCATTGCCTACTCGGAGCCCTGGCAGCACATGAAAGCAAAGAAAGAAAGAAAAAAAAGAAAAGAAGAGGTAATGTAATATAAAAAGGGTCACGGCCCAAAATTTATGCTGACTTGCCTTTTATCTTTTTGGGTTGAATTTAAATAGCCTAATCCTACCACAAGTCCATTAGAACCAATGGGAGCTTTATTTGTGCTATAATTATACAGACTGACCTCATGCTTGCTTACTTTGATAGGTGCTACCCACAGTACAACAATCAAGTTGGTTTTGTTTAAAGATGCTACAGAATTGGGTGAGTGGGAGAGCAGCACAGCTTTCAAGAAGAAATTAGAAGATGAGAATAGAGGCACCTCTCACACCCAGATGCCATCACCATACAGCACCATAACACATATTTCATCTTCTATCTGTGAAGAACAAGGCACTAGTCATGCAGATCAAATTATTCATGCAAAGCTGCAACAACTAAGGGTGGAGTTTTTATCAGCTTTTATATAAATCTAAGGAGTGGCAAAGTCAGCAAAACCAAGTAGACATTACCATCAGGCAGCAAATTAATATCTCTGTCTCCACTTCTCTGGGGTTATTTTCCAGAGAGCAGAACCCACGTGGTGCTCACATGTGCTGATGAGGAGAGGCACAGTTTCTGAGCAGCACAGTGGGAAGGCGCCCACAGAAATGTATGCAGAAAACTGTTCTGGGGAGGAAGGCTTTTTGCCAGCAAAAGTGGAAGTGATGGGTCATAGAGATGATCAAGCCCATGAAGTTCCCTAGTGTGAGATGAACTCATCCTCCAGTTTGTTCCTCTGTGCAAAAGCACTCGGCTGGATGGCTGAACACAGACTTTGTCTCCAAGGGTGAACAAGAACTGTCCCCTCTGCATTGAAAGGACAATTCAGTTACTCTGAACTGTTCACTATTTTTCCTATTATTACATACTTTCCATGGTCTTCAGGAAAGAAAACTGTGAGCAGTGAAAGCCAAGAACCGTTTCAGACAGCATTACTAAAGCTCCTTCAAGTTTTTAGACTTGAAAAAGATAATGAAGAACAGTTTTAAACACAAATAGGATACAATACCTTCTTTGTATGCCAGTCCATCAGGGAGAACATCACTTACAAAGATATGGGTGAGATGCTCATTTTCAGCAACTTGGGCTGTGACAGCAAAGCCTGAAGTAAAAGATGTTTAAATCAATTAAACTTTCTTGGGAACATTTCCCTTTTCTTTTCTCTGTTTAGTAGACTTTACATGAGAAGGAAGATACTTGTCATGAGAATACACCCATAAATCATACAGAAATTATCACATGGTTATCCAGTCATTGCAAGGCCTGTTAAAATTAGTAAGACTTTTCAACTCCCAGAAAATGCCATGCTCTGCTGTAAAAAAAAATTACATTTCAAAAAAAATATTTTCTACCTCATTTCCATGACATTTCCATAACACAGAACAGCTCATCATTACTCATCAGTAAGAGTTCTGCAAAGTGTCCATCAGACATAGAGGTGTATTAAACAATTCCAAAAACTGGAAACCCAAACTATAAAGCAGCAAACTACACATAATGAGTGGGAAAGGCCAGAAAATAGTAATTTAAACAGACTTGCAGCTAAAGCACAGCACAAAGCTGCCTTACAAAGGTATCCTTGCAAGATATGTAATTATTCCTAGGCATAACTACCTCCCATGGACAAAAAGCCTGTCAGAACTTGTTGCAAAGTATACTTTTGATCCTGTGCCAACAGAAGATCCCACTACAAAAAAAAAAAAAGCAGACCTTGACCATTGCCTGACTGAGAGCACTTATATTAGTCCTGGCAAAGGACATTTATATTTCTGACAACCCCATGCCTCAATTATTTGGCCAGTGTAGAAAAATTAGAAAGAGGACCCTTCCAAAGCATATGAAATGCACTTGCCAGTGTAATAAAATCAGTTTGGGTCTTTGTTATAATGCCTTCAGTTGTTTGCAGACTCACTCACACTTTGAGCTATCAAGGATGTCTCTATCTGCTCTCAGAAACAAAAAAGTCCCGAAGAGAGAAAGCAAGCAATGAGAAGAATTTAAAAAAAATTCCTGAGAGCTTACCATAATCACTTATGTTTTCAGTCTTTGTAAGATGAACATGATAAACATTTAATGGACAAATTTCTATTTCATCATACACCTGTTAGAAAAGAACAGTAGCAGAAGTCATCAAACTATGAAAATGTAAGAATCAAACCCCAGATACAGCATGAGAAAGAAGCACATTATTCTTTGCATCAAGGCTTGCTGTCTTTGCATAGAGAACTGTGTTACTGTGTAAGCGTCACTGCCATGAGTGGGACTAAAGCTAAAGATCAAAACCCCACCCTGAAGTACAAGCTGACACTTTGGTACTAAAAGCCTCATTCAAATCTTCAAACATTTCTTGAAGAAGTGTTTGCAGTGCCTAGCCACCCAAAACTGTGAACCAGAATGACAGAATGCAGTCCCAGAACAGCTTTAAAACCTCATTTTAGATCTAAATTTCACATATTTGTAGGTGATAACACAATTGCAGCTACAGACATCACAAAACTTTATCTGAAAGGAGTCACACTTTCCTGGTCTATTATGTATTCATACGGTTCAGGAGCACAGTACTCAGTATTTTCATCCACCAGTCTTCTGAGTTGCAGGCCATAGTGCTTTGGCTCCAGCTGTTTCATCTAAAGAAGAGACACAATGGAGTTTGGAATTTGTTATTTATTTCCAGAATCCTAAAAGACAGAGAAGTCTCTCACACACACAACAAGCTTCTAAAATCATGCAAAAGCAATCTCAAAAAGTCATTTTCAACCTATTTTTGTAGTATAAACAAAACTCGATGCATTGCTCAAAAGATAAGGTTACAGTGCCATTTCCATTATAATACTCCCAAATCCTTTCATAAACACTATGTCTTGGCTATTAGATTAACTGAGCACTAATATATGTCTCCAGAGATATCACAACTGTCTTCTGTCCTTTTGAACTTGACACTCACAACCACCTTTTTCTACATTTACTTCTAATGACTCAGTTCTGCTCAGCAGCTTTTGCTTCTGGTGTAGAAAATGTATATACACATATGGGCAGTTAGGAGGGGGGATGGGATGGCAAGCAGGTTCCCTAAGGGTTTGCCTTTATTAGATTTTATCTTTATTGCTGGGTTTCATCTACAATCAGAGAGTTTCCTCTATTTTTTTTTTTTTTCACCACATGAGGTCAAAGCAAAGATCCTGCCTCAACAGGAAGCCAAAGGGAAATAGGGATATTCCCAAAGAATATGAGCCTGAAAGTGCTCTGCCCCTGATGGGAGGCTCTGAAAAAATCAGGATACTGGTAAGACATTGGCACAAAATATTTCTTTTTAGCATATTAATAGAGCAACAATGCTAAAACTGGAGGAAGCAGCATTTCCAAAAGAAGAGGACTGACAGCCTCCCTGAGGGTTATTTAACCCCTTTGACACATCTCTGCAGCTTATGAAATCTAACTCTACTGAGTAACTGGTAATTAACTTAATGTTATATCACATGCTCCAGTTTACAAGTTACTTGTATCCTGAAAAATTAAATTCAAACCTTTTGTATACATGCAATCCAAAAACCTCAGATGGAGAACAGGAACGAGAAAAGTATAAACCCCATAAAGTATGGATGAAAGGGGAAAAAAGAAAATCCTAACAACTCTTCTGAACTTTAGCCTTATCCACATAGCATTCAAACATTTTCTGTTAAGAAGAAAGATTCCTTACACTCACCAGAGCAGAATGAAAATGTAAGAAGGAAAAGAACCAGGATAGATGAGCAGAAAGTATTCAGCATTAGAGAATGCTTATGAAAAGCTTTACACACAGAATAGAAAGACAAAATAAAATAGAAAAACATTTAAGAAAAAAAACAAGGAATTTAAAAATAAATTTTCATGCGATACAGACAATGAAAATTAAAAGTCAGCTTTACAATTACAAATAGTTTGGAATGATAGAGTAAGAGAGGTAAGGAATTTCCTTTTCCGCTTAATTTTTTCTTTTATAAATTTTATTTCCTCTTTTAAGTGTCTTGTATGGCACCGTAAGGACTTCAAAATGCTCTGGCTCTTCCGTGCCACCTGGTGGCCAAGTCGCGCATCAGCCAATCCCTTCAGCCTGACACGGGTACAGGGAACTTCTTAAAAGTAAAGCCAAACATTAAACATTTTCTCCAGGATTCAGTCTCCACCAGGGGAAGCCACAAGAAGATAATTTCTTCTTAATGATGCCCTTGGGACTTGCCTAAATTAGAGTGTTTATTTTGATTTTAAAAACTATAGTTTCCTCTGATTTTTAAAAGCTTTTCTTTTTTTTTATTTTTTTCCACCTACTATTACCACGTGAAGAGAGCCATTAACTTGGGCCCTTTTCTCCATTAAAAGCCTCAAAATTCATTAACATCAAGCCAGTTCAATGAGTTCACATGGAAATTCACCATGTGCCAAAAGCTACATCTGGATCTTGTCCAGCACAGGACTGCTTTTTTTCCTGTTTTCCCGTGTGAAATAAATAAAATATATTTACCAGTTGCCCAGAAAACAGAACTCAGGGGTATAAAGTTATTTTTTCCAAAAAGCTTGTTAGCATAATTTAGAATCATGAAGTTCTAGAGCTAAGTTCAAGCACTGGCACGTGTGGAAGCAGAAATGTTAGGTGAATTACAGTGTTCCAGAGGTGCTGGTGTTTTGTTTGTAGCTAAAACTGATATTTCTATTTTACCTTCAACCTGTAACTCAGTTTTCTGTTCCATGATCTACAGCAATCCCTCTCAAATTGCCAACACTGGCTTTCACAAGTGAACTCACACTTTGAAATTCACAAGCAGAGCTTGTATTTAATTAAAAGCTTAAAAAGGTCCTTTCAGAAGCAAACCTATATGATAGCCTTTTTCACAGCAGTCTTAAATGTCTTAATCTCCTGGCTCTGACTCAACCAGTCCCTGTTGCTCCTCTGTGATGCATTTGCACAGAACAACCAGGTTTGCTGCCAGGACAACACAGAGTGGACACGAGCTGAGACTGCCCAGGGCTGACTACCTGGCACACTGTCACTGCTCCTGAAGCACCCCCTGTGTGCTGTCTCCAGCAACCTTTTGTGAAAACCCTTCCACAACCCCACTGCTTTGGCTACAACATGAAAACCACAACCAAGGAAAGAGAGCAATGTGCCTTGAGACAGTGACAGGGAGATGCTGATTATGTATCATTAGTATTATATATTATCTCATTACTGGATTATTATATATAATGATAATCTTATCACAGTCTTCCCTATTTACTGATAGTTCCTTCTCAAGTCCACAGCTATTTACTTGGTGCAACTGTGCATGAATAACAAGTACCTTGCATGCCAAAGACAAAACATCCTCCACCCTGTGCTCTGGCTTGAGCGTCAGCGCCACTGCTTGGCCGTCACAGAAATGAACGTATGTCTGTGTTTCCCAGTTATTCTCCTTCTGGATGCTCTCTGGCACTGAGCAGTAGACATTCAGAAAATCGTCAACCTGCTGCTGGAAACAAGGGAGAAAAGTATAATATATGTGGATATTAAAAAAAAACAAACCAAACCAAACAAAAAAAGTGCAATTACAACACTAGCAGTTTGCAGTATTCAAACACAGTGCTGTGTATTTACCCCGTGGCAAACCAGGGAAAGAGTTCTTTTACCTGCTCTCATTCACTCTGGAAGACCTGATTTTCTAGAGCTTGGGTTGAACTTGCTGTGCTTTCCCATTATGGAATTTCATGCCTTTATCTCATACTAATCATTGATTTAACTGGCTGTGGAAATATGTAGCTACCTGCTGTTTTGTCACACTGGAAATAAAACTCTAAGAACTGACAACTACAATTTTACCTAATCAATGCATGTTAAATAATTCTGTAAATAAATAAATAAATAAATAGAATCAGTGTCATTTTGACAGAAAATGACAACAGAATTCCAGCAGAGAGCACTGTGGAGCAAGGCTAGTTATGACAAAGTAAAGGACTAAAGCAGGAATAAAGTGCTCCTATTCTATTTACAGTTTGAGAACATCGTGTTTCACTGGCAGCACTGGGTATTTGCCTGTTTACCATTTTGCTCCACATTCTCCCTCTTTCCAATGCCACTCTGCTTGATCAAATAACATCAGTCCTAAATAAATTCCCGGTCACTTTCTCACCCTTCACTTTCACATCTTCTCCTGTACTGCACTTCAGGACACATGTTTCAAAGGAGGCCACACAGAGAAGACAAACAACCAAGAGCTGTTCAGAATTTAGAGTTTCACATACTATTTGGGTCAGCCTATTCAGCACATCACCCATATCAAGGCATTTAAGTTTATGCAGATGGGGTCCCTTGATTCCCCATGCAGTCACTGGAAAGTAACTCCATAGAGTTGCAAAACTTCCACCCAAGCCATATCTTAAGATATCTTGAGCTGTTCTCAGGAGACCCTACCTCCTTCATGCTTTCTGTTAGTATTTTTTGTTTGTTTGTTGGGCTAGGGGGATTTGATGCCTTGATTACACCATTCTGCCCCCTCTCCACCAGGGCTCAAGCCCAGGGGTGCACCACAATTAAAAGCTGCTGTAGAAGCTGAAAAGGGGCTCTTTCCCTTGCTGCAGGCAGCAAAGTTATTGACAACAATCTGTCAGTGGAAACACAGAGACCAATATTATTTTGTTTTTGCAAATAACAACTGTGGCTGTAAAAATGATGAAGCAAGCAATTCTATCCAGATAATTACCAAACAATGCAGAAATTCAGGTTGCAGACAACCCAGACTGTGGCATAGGAATAATGTGATGCCAGAATAACACTGGTTTGGTGGAATAATATTAATGAACTTATTCTATTCTTTAATCTTGTCTGTCTTGCTTAACTGTCCCTTTTAACTAGTCGAAGATGAAATCCCAATTAACACAGGTGAATGGAAATCCTACTGAAATCCAGCAACTTATACACTACAGGAATCAAGTTCTGCTATTGCATTAACGCAGTGATGAAATCCACACCAGGGGAAGTTTGACCTTGGCAGTTGTAGCTACAGCCCACTCGTAACACTGGTGATGTTGAAGAAGATAATTCCTGTGGAACTGTACTCCTCTCAGCACTAAATCAACTGCCTGAGAATGAAGCCTGACCTGCCTCTACAGCGTAAATAACAGAAAGGAGAAAGGGGGCAAGGCAGGGAGCCTGTGAGAGATTAGCACAAATGAGTCAGGCTGAATTTCCCCAGTAGCTTCCTCCAGGGAAAACCAGTGCTGTGCTTGCCTCAGCAAGGGAGGTTTGCAACTACTACAGTGCTTTATTGCCTCTCCAAATCTGCACAACTGAAATAAATCTCACTATTGCCAGAGATGAAAAAAAAAACATAACCTCATATCATAGAGGATTAAGGTGATGAGAAATAGGTTCAAGGCCACCATTTGATGTAAGCTTTTATAACAGGGCTCTGCAGCCAACATGAGCTACATCCTTCCCTTGCCATGTGCACTGATGCTCAAGCATAGAATTTGAGATAAACGTCCCTCCGTTATTAAACATGACTGTGCTCCTTAACTGCAGTCAAGGAACCGTTGCTCCATCCACATTTTCCGTCTCAGAAAATCTGACATGAAAAGGGATTTTTTTTTTCCTGTTATGCCTTCAGTGACTAATTCCACAATAGTTCATTCATTCACTGCCACATGAAGTTATAACAACCCATCCAATTTTCCAGAAAGAGGCGCCAGGATTTGCAGACTGTCACACGTTGTGCCACAGGGCTGCTGCAGGACCAATAGGTTACTTCATAATTTCCTCCCACTATTTGCCTCTGGTTTTATCATCCTTTTCAGGGAAAATACAGCTTCCCTGGAAGACTTCACTATTTGTCATTTGCTATCCTCTGCAGACAGCATTTCATAAAAGTTTTGATGCTGTTTTTGTTTTTTTCATTTCAAATCAGCCAGTGAAACCAGGCTGATGCCAGAGTAACGGTTTTCAAAGTTATGATGAATCACTTCTGAGTTGTCCTATGATTCACCAAAATGTCAGGATCTTAAAAGTGCCCACGCTGTATTTAACACCCATTGAAAAAAGGTTTCAGAAATAGGCTTGGAATAATAAGGAAAAAAATGTTTTTCTAGCTCCAGAGCTCTGCTCAGCACCTAAATTGTGTGGGTTTTTCTCGTCTTGAAAGACAACCCTGCTAAATTTTTTAATCCTGGCCCAAAACCTGCAGCCACATTGCCCTCTGATGGTCCCCCTCTACCTGGGGAAGAGGGCTGCAAGCCCCTGCCTGAATTTGGAGAAGGCTGCTTTATCTAAGATGGGACAAGAAGACAGAACTTGTCCCTTCACTGACACTGCCTGCTCCCTAGTGCCTTCAAAACATTTCTCTGTCTCTTCAGAAGGGTTCAGGAGGAATAAATGCTCCTGTTAGGCTAGAGGACAGGACAATCACAGCAGACCCTGTTGTATAAGGGAGTTCTGTCAACCTCCCAGCCCTGATGGGGTTGGCATCCCACTGAGGGACCAGTGTCACAGCCCTTCAGGACAAACCTTCAGGGGCTGTGCCCAGGAGATTTGGTCACTTCTCAGGTGGCAAACCTTTCCATGTTTTAGCATGTTTGAACAGGAATGAATTGTGTTTGCTGTCTCTGAGATGGGACATGGATGCCATCTCACACAATACACAATGGTACATTCTGGAAGAATTTTTTAAGTGTTCGCTACAGGAGCTGATTTCAACCCCATAATTACAATTTATTTTGAAAACAGAGGAGTGATTTGGTTTAAATACTTTCCCACTCCAGGAAATATTAGGCAAGTGGCCAAGTAACAAAGGGAATTCAGGTATTTCAATATACTTTTTCAAAGAACAGACAAAATGTGAAGATACTTTCTGAAAGCAAAACAGTGTTACAGGATTAGTGGCTGTCAGTGGGAGATGTCCTTCCAGACTGGGGGATGCCAACACTATGCCCAGGGAGGCTGCAGGAATGGAGAAGGACCATGACTGAGGCCAGGCAGGGAAAAGCAGCATATCTCCTCCTCCTGGGCATCAGAGAACATCAATCACAGCTATTCCCTGGGTAATGCTGCTGAGGCATGCTCCATCCTTCTCCTTTACTTGGGCAATCTCCAGCTTTACATTACATCTCACTTCTCTGATGGGGTGGTCTACAGACTTTGCATAGATTTTATTGCCTTAAAACTCAAAATGCAAAGGTTCTGTTGAAGCAGGCAAAGGGGAAAAATATACCTTGGGTTTCATCCCATCCCTGGAAACCATCAAAGTCAGACTTGACAGGACTCCGAGCAGCCCGATCCAGATGAAGATTTTTGTGTTTATTGCAGGGGGTTGGACTAGAAGACCTATAAAGGTCTCTTCCAATCCAAACCATCCTATGATTTGCCATACTGTGAAGGATGCTTTCAAACAAGCTCAGCCCCAAGTCTCTCTCTCAGTGTACAAACTATGCATTAGTGAGTGAAGAAGCTTCTAGGGGTTTGGTTTTGTTTTTTAAAGACTACCGTGAATGCTCAGAAACTTATGTTGAAGTGGTTTCATTAGAAGAGTTATAATCCTGTCACCTAACAATAAATACACTTTATGAAACTCTTTGGGGTCTCTGAACCAGCCCCACCATTACCTCAGAGAAATGCACTCAGGAATTCAAAAACAGGATGATGCAGAATGAGAACAGGCATATCTTACCTCAGCAGAGTTGGCTGAATTCTGCACGGCAGCAAATCCATGTCCTCCTGCTGAATCAAAAACCTACGGAAAATATCACAGATAAATAAGTAGGTTGAACAAATAAACATCTTTACTTCTTATCTGAGTAAATCCTTTAAAAAACTAAAAATTAAAACTAAAATAAGAAATATACATCACCTGATAAGCCCCAGGGATCTTTTTGTACTTTTTATTGCTTTATTCTGATTGGTAGTAATAAAGAAATACAACTCTCTCCTTATAAAGAAAATTTAAGCAGATTTTCTCTTTTAAGCTACATGCACACTCAGATTCAAATATGTATAAAACATGTTCTTGTTTTTTCCTATCTACTATTTAGTAATAAGATTAAAGTCATTTACCTTCAGATCATACACTACACTGGAATTATAAATTTCATCCTTTGAGATACTGTTAGGGAGAGCTACAAATCTCATAATGACTTCAAGGGACTATTCCAAATCATTGTCATGATTTCTAAAACCTCCTACCCTACAGTTTTTCATCTTTTCTAACCAGTTTTCTTGGCACTATCGACTGAAAATTTAGCTTAGCTTTAAAGGCATACTTGACCCAACCCCATACTATTAAATAAAGAAAGTAACTGACTGCTGTGTGTGTTTTGGAAGTGATGAAAGCAGGACCTGAGAAGTACATTGCCCACATGCTTTGGAAATTTAAGTACTGGTATATCTCACAAAGGTGCTAGGCTTATTAATTAATTTTTTTAAATCCAATAAATGGCTGTGGGTAGAGATATTTCAGTGATAAGGCTGGTGTAAACACAAGGATAGATCTTTATACATGACACTGAGATTTGCAAGAAATAAAATTACCCTCCTAAACTGCAAATTTAAATGGCATTTTTTTTAACTCCTTCTGCAGTCAACAAATCAGGACAACATCAGACTTAAAGCTGAGCTTTTGGGGGGGGGTTGGTATTAGCAAAAACCTTTTTAGATAATCCAAGACAACAACAAACTCTCTCTAGATTTAATACAAAATCCAGTTTCTGCCAATGCAAATAACGGGCACCACTTCTGAACTTCCTTGTTTCACCTCCAGATGTAATCAAAGTATTTTATTGCTTATGATTTCTCAAAACAGTTCACCATTTAGACATAAGAAAGCAGATAAGCATTTAAGAAATTGAGGATAATGTGAGCCTAGACATCCCCCATCTGCTATAATGCAGTTTTATTAACTGATTTGTAGAGGACTGAGCCACTTCATTATTGTTTACGAAAGACTGAAAGTCTGAACATTTTTTATTAATGCCATAAAAATAAACAAGACAAAATTTAAAATTTCTCTGACACAGTGATGTTCAAGAATATACCATCTGATTTTGAAGCCAGGGTAGTGTAGATTAAAACATACCAGCTACAGTCAAATGAACTTAAATCCAAGAAAGCACGATTTTTTTTCATCTATTGTCTGACAGAAACATCTCAACACAATGTACAGAGAAGTGACCTCCATTTCTCTGCTTAACACAGTTGGCTGAAAGAGACAAGAGAGTCATCCTCAGCTCTATTTTGATTTTGATATAGACTTATGTGCATACACACAAGTCTGAACAAGGATGTGGCTCTCTTTTCAGCCATCTTCCAGGTTCATGGGTCAGTTTTCGAGTCATGCCAATAAAAATTCCTCACTTTTATGGGCAACACTCAGCATTTACATGTCCTTACTTTTATTGTAGGATGTTTAATTACAAAAAAAAAAAAAAAAGAAATCAAGAACCCCAGCTTGTCTACATAAATGAAACCATTTTTGGGCCAGTCGGTTGCAAGATTTGGAATAAGAAGGGTAAAGACCCACTGGGGGCACCTCTGCCTGTGATAAGGCTTCCTCCTCTTTGCTCAGAAAATCACTGAGAGGGCAGCAGGAGCCTCCTCTCCTTGCCACAGATATGATTCCCTGTCCCTGAGCTCCAGAGAATCCCCTTCACAGGCTATAAAGCACGTGAGAAGACGAATTACCCAGTTAAAAACAGTGCGAGGTATCAGCTCTGCTGGGAACACAGCTAAAGGGCATAACATTCCTTCCCTCAGGGCTCATATTAATAAAGAAATAGAGATGCAGGACTCCCAGACCAGACTCTGCTGCTGGGCAACACAGGGGAAATTATGTAAAAAGGATGACCTAGGGAAAATTTCTCCTTTAGTTCCTTCTTTTGTAAGACAGACTTGAGTTTTATTAATCAATTTCCCCAAATTAACACGTCTCGATCGATATGCTAAAATGTGTAACAGTCAGAAGTTTAATGCCAGTGTAATACATAGATATTTACCTATTAAAAATACAAACCACTAGACCAGAAATTCCTGCTGTGTTATTTTGCAATATTGAATCAGTTGTATCAACTCTGTGTCTATTACAGTACATGTACAGATAGGCATATTTAAATATTCCACAACAGACTACCAGACATGCAAGAACAGCCCCTTTTCAAGTGCTGATCAGAGGTTTTTTGACTAATAAAATCAAGGGCCAGGGAACAATAGGATCAAAGTTATCTAATGAACAATGCACAGAATAGTGCTTTGCAGGAGTAACAGCAGACATGGCAGAGGCTAGTGAAAACAGTAGTGTTCTGAGTGAGAGTGTACTTCTGTAACTTCTGCCTCACTGTCAAGAAGTGTCTCTGCTCTTATTTACCTTTTTTCAGGGAAAAGGAAACAAATTTTTATTTCATATATAACTGACCTTTTATTGGGAAAAATACAGACTCCTGAAGTGTGGAGCTTGCACTAAATATAAGCACAGGCCATTAGTCCCAGAAACAGAAAAAGATGTGCAGCAATGCAAACCTTGGATGCAGGTTTGATGGACAAATGTCTTCTACCCTGTGCACCAACAGCACCTTGCAGGATGAACCCCAGGAGAAACAAGCCATTCTGTGCTATGCCCAGCAAGTAAGACCTACCTGAGTTATGGAAGGTCGCTTTTCTTTTCCTCTTCTTGCCAATGTGTCCAGTCCTTTTAGAGAAGAAAATAAACCCTTCTTATTTCGAACCCTTTGTGACAGAGACAGGGTACGTTTCCTGAGAGCAGCTTCATCCCTGGAGCAGATCTGTTTAAACACAGAGACAGACCTTCCTGTATCACTTTCATAACAGAAAATATTGACAGGTGTTTCAACCTGAGGCATCAAATGAGGGTTACTTCAGTTCATCTCAATGCAACATGCCAAAGTGCAAGGACAATGTTTTAAACTTTCAGCAGTGATGCTTTTTTCAGTATTCCAGTGGCATGGCAGCATAATTTTTTTGTCATGGGGCAAAATTAGAAGTCATAGGAAGGGAGAAAATATTGCTCTGTAAAACAAAGGAAGCTAATGAAAAGGTTTTGAAGAAGAATGATAACCTATCATTCAGGTATGGAATTGCTAGAGGAAGCAGACAGACTCTCCAAATTGCCAAACATAGGAGATAAATGTGCTATGGCATTGAATTATTAACAAGGAATGACACAAACCACACAGATAAAAACAGTGGCAGAGAGGAACACATTCCCTGACGGGACTTTCAGTACTACTCTTCAAACTTCACAGGCAGCAGTGTGGTCCAGCCCTCTCTGCCAAAATCAGCCTTGCAGCCCTGCCAAGGTTAAAGAGCAGAGGTGAACCTGCTACTGCTGTACTTCCCTTGAAGCTGACAGGCTGACAACTGGTTACAGCAGCTGAGGATCTCACCCCTTCTTCTTTAGAAATACAGACCACAGTTCTTTGAAAAAGTGACATATAATTTTTAATTGTCCCTAGTGTTAGCCTATTCTAAGAATACTTCCTTTTTAGGAGGTACTCAAGTCTGAAGTCCTTTGGGGCAAAAAAAACCAGTCATGGCCATATCCTGTAGAAGAAAATGTATTTGCAATCAAGGAACAGGCAGAAAGGATGAGAAGGGTACAGGGCTGCCTGAGCAATGCATGTGGGTGCAGCCATCTATTATCCCAGCACAATTCCACATCTAAGCACATGGTGTCTTTGTGTAACACACCCATGAAAGTGCATTTGGACTTACCAGTGCATGGAAGGATGAGACAGAGAAAATGCCGAGCCTCCCCAGTGCCAATTTTGAAGGACGACTGGCAGCAGCCAAGAGGCTCTTTGGGTTTGGGAGCTCCCCACCTTGCAAACTGGACAGGTAACATCGCATTCGGAAAAGGTCCATGTTAAACTTCTCCAGGTTCTGTTCCCATTGCTGGATCTGTTTGGATATAAAATGGGACAATTAAAGGGGGGGAAATGTCTTTGTGGGCTGCACTGAAAATTCAAGCTCTTCCCCAAGCCCATAGTAAATTGCTTTCATCTGGTAGTATATGGATTAGATTAGTTATTCCCTGCCAAAACACATTCAGTCATATTGTGTTACATCAACCCAAAAGATGACTTGAAATAAAACAAAGCTGGTGGTCTTAAGCACATACTGACAAGATGAACATACCATGAACTTCGGGTAGTTTGATAGCCACAAAAACAGTTACATAAAAACACAACCCTGTGGTTCACTAAGCTTTTTTTTTTTCTCCTTTCTTCCCTCCCACCACCCTCTCCTTTTTGGAAATCAGTCTTTTTTNTTTTTTTTTTTTTTTTTTAGCTTAGATTGTGTAGCTGGCTGGCTGAAAGAAAAACAGCACAGCTATTCTAACACACTGTGCAGAGCAAAGTAGCTACAGTGGTATGTTCCTTCTTTATTACCATCCTATGGTTCCTTTAACTGTAAACAGGAGACAATACCCATGGTTCTTGCTCTGACTAATAGGGTAAGACATGATTACACTCAGGTAAACTGCAGAAAACAGCTATATAGACCCAACACAAACCACTGGACCCAAAGCAGGAATGTAAATATGCAATTCTTAAAACATATCTAGCACAGGTATGTGAAGATGTAACATCCAGTTTCAGTGTAATATTAGGAAAGTGAAGACTCAAATGTTTGCTAGACTGAAAGCTCTCAATTAAGGTTTAGATGACAGATTTTAAGTATTTGTGTAGATACACACTCATTCAAAGAAACATATTCACACTCATTTAAAACATACACACTTATTTAAACACGTATTTTTATGCACTGTACCACTGCACCAAAGTCAAATTTTGCTCTTCATTTCCCAAACTTACATAGTGATAGTTGCAGCAAAAATCTGCCCTGCAGATTGTACAGTTAATCAACAGCATACAGTAATACCTATAGGTAGTACAAACAAAAAAGGCAGCACGCACACTGATAGATGAGAAGGCAGAAAAGGCATCTCCATGAGGTCAAGGTGCACCAAAATCATGCCCTGACAACTGCTGAAATCCCCTGGCAATACTGATCTTCCAGTGTCAGCTGCAGTTACTGCACACTGCCTGTTCAGCAGATAGTTTAGGGCAGTGGAGAAAGTTCATCACGTTTTTTCTCTAGTGAGCCTTGGCTTCATACCTTTGTCTGGCACACCTGCCCATCCCTGTGTGCACAGAATGTTATCACCTCACACTGAGATTAGCCAAGGCTGGGACAAGTCACCTTTGTGACTCGGGAAACAAGCTGACAAATATAAAAACCTCATGTGCACTATGCCCTCTAGGTTCATTTAGAAGAAAAATCAGTTCAGTTTCCTTACAATGCTGCCAAATATTTCAAGAATTAAACAAGTATTTTGCCACTTTACTTTCAAGAATGAAGAAGTAAGCAATGGAAGGGCAAAATAGACCCTGTTAAAAAACAGTGTTAAGGTCTGTGCTACAACCAATAGAGACCTTACCCAGTCCAGCTTTTGTACACATGTGCTCACAAATTGTGGCATCAGTTACTTTTGGAAGTAAGAAGTAAATCTTATTTGGTGAGTAGGGTGAAGAAACAGAAGACAATGTACCATTTTGTACAAGTATGAATGCAAAATTGTAATTTACAGTCCACTTAAAAAATCTTTCAAAGAATGACTATTAACACCAAAGGAGAGAATTTCCAAAAGCTTATCATGAGATCAACTCTCAGAATTCCAGGGAAAATGGACAGAGACGTACACATAATGAAGATGCCTTTTCTAATCTCTCATCACAGACATCTGAAAAACACATCCTCTGCGCTCCAGAAAGAATAATCTTTCTTTTCCTTAGGTTTATTTGATAATTTCCCCTCTTTTTTTTCCTTTCTTTGTGCTCTCAGAAGTTTCTCACAGAGCATTTTTCTGCTTGCCGGTACTTTACGCATGGGACGACTCCAGTAGGAGATTGCGAGATGAGCTCTCTCTGTGTCAACATCCAACTCGAATGAAAACATGGTTGTCAGCTTCTCACAAAGCCAAAAGCTACAAGCTCAGGTAATGTCTTTCCCTCTGAGATGACACCTCTGTGGGTACAGAGCCAAGTCAACTTTTAATAGCTCAGGAACAGAGCAAGTCTTGTTCTGGGCACTGCTGGAGTGGAGCATCCTGTCCTCTTTGAACACAGGCTGAGCACAGGCATCCTTGTGTGTCTTAGGCCTTCTTCAAAATCCCCATTAAACATTTTCATGAAGTTGTATTTTAAATAAAGATAATCTAAGAAGGGGGAGTAGGGTACAACACGGGGGCATTCTGAAGAAATAATTAAATTACACTGTTTATCAGTCACACAGGATACTAGCTAATCAGCTCCAAAAGCATCAGTAATCACAATGTTACATTTAATGGCATTAGCAAAAGCTGTAGGCAAGGAATCTCTGGGATTGTCTTGTAGTCTTATCAAAACCAGGGATGTCTGGAACCAATTGGAGACCATGAACCAATACCAGCTGCTATTTGTCTAAGCCTTTTAAACTATGATAATTCTTCCTAGAGATTTATATTCTTGAAGACTAAACGGGAGAAGCACACAAATAAAAAAGCAACAACTTCAAAGCACAGTATGACCTGGTCCATGAAGTTAATTTACAGCCTGCAGACTCGCTGCTGCAATCCCTATTCTGCTATTGTGTGAGGCAAATCTCTGCCCCACGTGGGAGGACTACCCGAAAGAAGGCTCAAGGACTTAACTTCATCATGCACAGACAAAACGGCCCTTTTGAAATCTGCTTGAAAGCAAACAGGAAAAAGTGGATACAGCAGACAGCTGTGGGAGCAGGAATGGGCAACAAAGGCTAACACCAGCATGAAGTGAGTCTGAAAAGAGATAAGAGATATGGCCCGAAGTGAGGCATACCAAGACAAGCGAGCACACATGAAACGTGAAAGCATTAAAGGGTTTTTTTTCCAGAGGAAAGGGAGGATGTCATTGTCACTCCAGGCAAATGGTAAGCAAGGATTTCTTGGGTTAGTGGCAGCATGAAAGAGCTTGGGAGAAAGGCAAGAAGGGGCCACCCAAATAAATGTACTGAACCTAGTAGGATCCTGTAAGGTACAGTGGAAAAGGAAACTGTGATAGAGAGATAAAAAGGAGCAAAATGTGAGAAGCCTTGAGAATTATTTAGCCTGAGACACCGGCTGAACTCATGCAAGGAAGCCTCATGCAAGGACAAGACAGTAATTATGTGAGGGGTAAGATTTTGCATCAAAGACAGTGCAGAAATTAATTAAGAGTTAACACACAAAGGAACATCAGCATGATACTTTTGGCAGTACTTCAGCAGTAATGATCATTTTCAGAACATAGTCAATTCTCCTCCAGGTTAGTGAAAAATCTGTTCAGGCACTAAGAAACAATTGCAAATTAATTACATTTAAAGTCATGCAAACAGAGGACCTCAAGGAAGTTGTTTGAAAGCAGGTCTCTCTCAGATTAATAAACCCACTAGGTTTTCTATAGCTAAACTTTTCAGTGGGAGCTTGGGAAAACAAGGGGTAAATATATACAGGCCAATGGTTTCCTGCATGTGATTTGGGGATCCATAGCTCCTACATGCTCTACAGTTCTCTCTGCAAACACGTGTTCTGTACAAAGCAAAAAGAGCTCAGTAACAAAACACAAACCAGTGTGTGAATGGTGTAAAGCTGGCCAGAAATGACACCGTATCAACTCAATGTAACAATATTTCAAGGACCTAGGAGGAGGATGGGAAAAACTTCCTGGACAGCTCACCTGATAACAAAACACCAGCTTTTCACTTGGCACCTATTCAAAGCAGCACAAAAGAAAAGATGCACAGGAAGGAGGGCCTTCTCTCAATGCTTAAGCCTTCAAAATTGATTTTATTTAGCAGTAGTTTTTATACCATGCAGAAGCACGAGGGCCTTGCTGACACAATTCACTATCTATAGCAACAAAAATTCTCAATTTTTGCCTACACAATATCTTATTTCCAGATGGAAAGTGTCTCTGCAGGCTGAGGTAGGGAACTCTGTGAATTGAGAAGAAACTTCTGCTGCTGTTTTATATGTACAGCTTTTCAACCACATTACAAACAACACCAAACTCTTTGCATTCCAGTCCCTGGTTCTCAGACACAATTCATATTGTATCCATCTGGAAAAATGAGTCACTTGGTTTCTGGGGACAAGGAACAGATTTTTATTGTCATTACTTCCTAAAGAGAACTCGAAGAAGCAAAAACATCACTCTTCCAGAAATTCCATTACTTTAAAAAACACTACTGAGATGCTATCATAACTTTTAGTTTAAAGAAATAAAAAAGGCATTGTAACAGAGTATAACAACACTCATGTGCAATTAGCAACACTTTATTCTTCATTCTGCATGGTGACTTAAGGTTAAGAAATCTTCCTGAAATAACAAAACAATGGAGTTTTTTTACAATAAATGTCATTTTTTGGTTGCATTGGAAGAACAGAATTTTCATCATTTTTAACCAAAATAGATAGAGGAAATCTTAATCCCAATACCACTGACAGTACAAACATGCATACATGTGTACCCAATTTACATCTTGTTGATAATTTGATTGAAATTGGTGGTACCACATGTATGTCTATAGCTAGGGATGTAAGTAAGGAAGGCACTGAATTTTATTATCCAGCTGCCCCTCCCCAAAACCCAGACCACCAACCCTTCCTGAACAGGCTGCCCCACCAGCTCCATTGTATGAGATAATGCTATGCAACTCCACATTCATTTTTCATTATTTTATGCTAAATCTTTGCAAAACAAAGAGGGAAATTCACCCATCTGTAAAACAGTAACAGTGCAAGAGAATGGAGATGAACTTCCTTAACTTTCTGTCTGCCTACTCACTTCACTCCCAGTCTACTACTTCTAAAGAAAAGGACTTTGCTAATGAAGGAAAGAACATCCTTACTGAAGAGTAACACCTGGAAAGAAATTGAACAGACCTCTCAGAAAGCAGAGCTCTGCTTTAGCCAGTTCAAAGACCACAGAACTGAAGGTCTGTTCCAACAAGCTTGGACAATGGGGTTTTTTTGTTTGTTTGTTTTTTAAGAGGATATGGAAGAATGAAAAGCTATTATGTATTGAGATTCCAGTTGCATTTGTTTGCAGCAATGATGGCATGTGTTAGCAAAATTCTCCAAAAAGACTCTCTTTGAGAGTTGTTGAGAATTTGGATCTCAGTATCAGAAAATATTTCATCAGATGCTTTATAGAAAGTTAAGACATGCGATTTAGGCTTTTTGGAGCCTGAAGAATAAATTCCCAGGCCTATTCCAATCATCTTCCTTCAAATGTGAGAGAAAAGAGAAAGGGTCAAGTAAATTTTAAAAACAAAGAAATGAAGTTGTGCTCTTTGTAAAAAGCTGAAGACCACTACAGGGAAAGGAAGAAAGAAGAAAGGTAATACTGATTTAATGACTACCCAGAATACACAGACCACCACCTTACTGATCCCCTTTTGGGTTTTGTTTTTTATGGCAACAAACTACTTTTAGGTGGAGGACACATATGGAAACTTACAAAAAAGTATCTCCAAGCATGTCCCTGTTCTTTTCACTAATGCTTCACTATTTCACATCTTCCTAACCCTCTGAAAATTAAAGAATCATATGCAGAGAAAATATGAATCACATCAGAAACCTCTGAATAGCTTGGAAAACATGATTATACCAACAAATTAAAATTTGAAGACAAAACTCCATAATGCTTTCAAGCAACTATTAATCATACTATTGTTCTAAAATGAGACATCAGGACAGACTTATGTACCAAGTACATAAACAATTACACACAGGGCTGGAGTGCCCTCTCTTGCAAGATAGATTTTCCAGCCCATTAAAACCAGTTCTGCAGGCAGAGGCAGCTCCACTTCTGACCTAATGTGCAATATTTTCTTAAAGATCTTTGCATAAATGCTAACAATCTCCTTATTGATTGCTCTGTATTCACAGCAAACACTGTGGTTTCTCTAGCAGATTAAACGTCTGGGAAAATGAAAAATTTTTAAAGAAAGGCTTTAAAATTCATCTTGGCACCAGGAGATTTTCAAACTTGCTTCCTTTTGTCCTAATTCTCTTCCCCTGAAGGAGAAGTTACATGTTGGGAGAATACCATCACACACAATGTATTTATTTCACACAGTAATAAAAATGTACGTGGCTCTAGGTAGCATGTGCAGACTTGAGATTTTCAGCCAGCTATTATTATTATTATCATTATTATCATTGTTATTGGACCAGTAAACCCAGATAGAGAGAATCCCTAAGGTTAGCCACAAGACTGAAAACATTTCCCAACCTGTTTGATAGCGTCAAGTCTATAAAACAACAGTTTTTCTAGAAAAACAATGTTTTCATTGTCCTTTTTTTTTGTTTGTTTGCACTTCTGTTTAGCACTGGTTTTATCAATTGATTACCTTCAATTTCACAAAATTTACCAGACACTATCAGATGAACTTCTCCAGTCCATTAGCTGGACACCAAAAAGAAGCATGCAAGTATACTTAGAGCAACTTTAGAAGTACAGGTTTCCTTAGTACAATTGCCTTTCAGGT
This sequence comes from Notiomystis cincta, assembly GCA_013398075.1. Lineage (NCBI taxonomy): Eukaryota > Metazoa > Chordata > Aves > Passeriformes > Notiomystidae > Notiomystis > Notiomystis cincta. The sequence goes on from VZRX01006411.1 coordinate 97,147, forward strand.
GGTGGTAATTGGGAACAAAAAAAAAAGGTTTTGCTTGCTTTTAAAGCCCTAAGAATTATTAAGTCTTCAGCAGAAAAGTATTGGTTTTAAGTCAATATAGAAGTGAAAGAAAAGAGCAAGTTGACGTTTGGTGATTGCTTTTCTGAGGAAGAGGAAGGAAAAGGAGAAAGGCTATAGAAACCAGAGTTTCCAAAATAATTCCCCAGTGAAAAGAATTTCTTTCTACATAAAAGTCAATCTGAAGTCAATCACACCATTTCCGCTGGCTTCCCAAAATAAATCACCAGTGAAGATTTCCAGCACAGGATGCATGTCATGCTTAAGTAATACAGTATTGGCAATACTGTGTTCTTCAGCATGGAGGAATAATATCTGCCACATGATTGAAATACCATCAAATTGACACAAAACCAAAACCAGAGTTTATATTCTCTTGTTTCTCAAAATAGGCAAGAGACAACCAAACAACCACAATTACTAAACAACTACAGCTACATCTATGCAAACTATTCCCTCAGGAATAACGTTTTCTCAAAATCATTAGCTTACTAAATATACTAGGAATTCTCAGTTACTAATTACATCAAGATTTTCTTTTTTCTTTGCAAAAGCCAATCTGAGACAACAAATTAGAAGATGAGGCAACCCAGTTATCTATCGCCTTTTCTCTGAAGTGACTTTGCCAGCAAACCTTAGGCAATTGTAAGGAGAGATTTTTAAGAGATCAAAGGGATCAAGAATGGAGAAAATTCTTGCTAAAAATTTATTCTTTGCAATGTAGTTTGCAATGATCCATTTCATTCTTTGTGTTAATGGTCTGCCCCCATTCAATGTTCTGAGACACACATAGACAGAAGATTAACAGGAATAAATCTTCTGCTGCCCTAGAGATGGATTTCAGTTCTACAGAATGAAGCCAACTTCTTCCAGAGCTGGAAAACAGTTCTTCAAGGACAGAACATCTAATTAGCAGATATTAAGATAGATAATTAATAGTCTTCAGCTGACTCTGAATGAACTACTAACAGTAATATCTGATGAGGGAGGGATAAATTAAATAAGTTAATACACATCAGGATTTTTCCTCAGTGTATCGTATGTTACAAGCACTAGACATCTACAGAAACCTGTACATTCTTCTAGGTCTCAAAGCCTACTGCAATAAAAGCATGCTTAACATTCTTCCTCCTACATTCACCTCACTCCACTCTGGACCATGAAATAAAGTGACCTGGAAATAAATCATGAACATCTGAGCACTCAAAGGGCTTATGAAAATCTGCACTGCAAATCCCTACACAAACCTGCATGTTATTTGAACTCTGCTCATATAGCTTCATACCAGAGTGTGCCACAAGAGCTTGGCAGTGAAGTCAGTACCAGCCAGTCTGCTCTTCATCAAGTCCAAGCCAGTAGAGTAAGAATTTTTAATAATATTATAAGCATCAAATCCCTGAAACTACAAGTATTCTGCTAACTAAAGAAAAATAATTATACTGTATTGGTTCAAAGGAAATAAACTTCATTTTCTGCTCAAGGGGCCATAATATGCAGCATGAAGTACTGAAAGGGGAACAGTTACTCTGACTGGAAAGACAGGTAGGGATGGGCTCTCAAAGACCAATCAATCTGTTCAAATTATCAGAAGTCCTCTGTAAATGGCCTGATAAAACTAAAGATACAGCAACCTCAGTCCACAGACTTTTATTTAGGCTGAACTACTAGACAAGCCTAGTGCACAAGAGGCAATGGGCAGGGAGGTCATTGCCTGAACACTAAGCATGTCTAAATAATTAAAGCATCTTTTGCCAGTTACTACCTGCAAAACTGGGGGCATGGGGAAGACATCAACACTGCAAGATGTACTTCCATAATGTATCCCTGGAGTGATTCCTGGTTCATGTGCTAGAACTGAGAGCAGAGTAAGGCTTCATGTTTGTTCACCACCACACAGACAATCAGGTGATCATTAGTCATGGCTAAATCTCCACTAGAAGCACATGGTTTTGCCTGCCACTACACAAATAAAGCTGGAAGAAGGACTAAGTATTCTTCACGTGCTGTCCCAAGGTTCAGAACAGTACTACCAAGTACTCTTCAATCTCTTCTGCAATACAATTATAAATTATTGACACAATATACTGTATATTCTCTGGGATGCGATGTAACAGCTAGATATTATTAACATAAAACAGTGAAAATAGATATTATTAACATAAAACAGTGAAAATTACATTTTCACAGAAGAGAAAACAAATAGCTTTGTGCTCATAAAACAGACCAGTCTGATGCTCAGCTTTGAGGAGCCTGCCTCCTGCATTGCTCTGGATTGCTGTAGAAACCTGGCAATAATTACAACCACTGTGCCAGCTATGCCCAAGACAATTACTCTCAGGCCTAGAAAGTACAAATAGAGACCAAAGCAAGAAGTCATGATAAATATGCTATTATAAAAAAATTGTTTCCAGTACCTGATTTTCTATGGCTTTTCTGTTTTTTGGATCGCTAACAATTGAGAGCTGCAACTCTGCCATCTTTTTCATTTTGCCATCCATGTCAATCTTCTGGAAGAGACTCTTGGTCTGATTTTTCAGCAGCCTGACAGTGTCCTCCTTCCCAAGCTTCTTTGCAAAGAGGGAAGCACAGGCTGAATGTATGGCAGTAACCCAGTTTTCCAGATCCGTCTGGCTTGTTGCCTGTGAAACCAATCAATGGTGCAACATTATAAGAAGATAAGAGAAAAAAAAAATAAAATCAACAGATCTAGGGCATGAAGTGCTTGATGGATTCACTCTCATCTTAGCCACTTCATCTTAACCAAGTGAAATAAGGTTTTCTTTAGAACTGTGTAAATAAAGGAAGTGTGAGATTTTCCTGCACTCCATCATGACTTGTCTCCTACCTTCAACTTCTGCTTCTTGGACCTGCAAGGTCTGAAAGCCCCAGGAGCACAAGAGCCACATAAGCTGTGGGAAAGATGTAACTAGCATTTTTCACCCCTCCAGATAATTAAAGTAAACCCTACCAGATATCAAAGACACTGCTGAGACAGCAGAGAAGATTTTATATGTGAGATTCTAAAGAGAGGTATTAACCTACTTTAAAAAGCCAAGTTAGTGGAGAGGCAACATCGAGGTAAAGAGAATGCAATCTGCACAAAGTATCTCTGGAGATATGTACAAGTGTGCCAGTGAATCAGCATGTTTCTATGCAGGCAGTTCCACATAATACTGTTCTTCATTAACATTTCCAGTGGTGCACTTGAGCAGCCAAGGTATTTTGATTATTTTTAGCTCTCTTTCTTGAGTACCTTGCTCAAGCAAACTCTCTGTGGCCAGCAGATTCAGGGTTGAGCACACCATTCTGTAAGGGTGGAATGCTAATAAATGTGAAAAAACCTGATTTTTTAGAAGCTTGTGATTAACCAGGTACCCAGAGTTTCTTGCAGATTTGTGATCCTTGTTCTTTTTGTTTCTGAACCATAATTGACTGAGTCAACTGGTGTAATACCTGAAGTCACATCATTCATTTAATATTACAATAGTGTAATGCAACATGTGTAATGCAACTACTATAAAAGTGTAATGCAGTTGTGCTATCATTTTTAAGTCAAAGGCATAAATATGATGTGTGTGTGCACGTGTATATACAATCATATACACACGTATACTCACAAACACATCCTAAAACGGAAACAACCACAAAGTTATGCATGCATCCTGTTACCTGAAATAGGTAGACATCTCCAAAAGAATTGCTGAGACAGAACACATTTTCTTTCTTGGGATGTTCTGGAACAGACTGAACGATACTGTCTTCTGCAAATAGGGCGTATCGAGGCAAACTGCTCTGCTCCATTGAGTTCCTTCCATAGGTCTCATAAAACAGTAGAGTACAACCTTTTGCAGTTCAGAGGACAAAAAAAACATGAGGAGAAAGTAAGTTATAGATCTCCCAACGTTATATAATGTTTTTATTAATTAAGACACCCTTCAGTTCTGCTCTTCTTCCAAAACAGATTAAGAAGGAAGATCTTCTACACAGATAAACAGGCAAAGTTAATGATGAATTTGCCAATGAAAAGTTGAAACAGACATCTAATAGGGACACAACAAACGTGTGTGGACTTAATAAATAAATCAGGACACCTCACTATGGAAGCATTCAAGGGTTAGGGTAGGATGGGGTCTGAGTAATCTGGTCTAGTGAAAGATGCCCCTGCCAGTGTCAGGGGAGTTGCACTAAAGGTCCTTTCTGACCCACAATATTCTATCAGTAAACTCAGCCTATTAAAATGTTAGGGCACGTAGAAGAGATTAACTCCTGTTTAGTTAAATCGGCCTTTGTGTTTCTTTATTAAATTGAACCAACCCTCTCATAACAGTCACTTAAGAAATCTTTGAATTTGTTAAAAATATTTGTAGAATCTTTTGTTTTCATACAACATGCTTAGTGAATAAACTTCTCAAATTTAAACCTGATTTTCTTGAATCTAGTTGAAAATTGGAGACTCAGACTATTCTGAGTAATTTAAAACAATTTAAAGGGGCTGATTTTGAGAATGTTTGGTCTTGTAAACAGTGTAATATCTAACTTATGAAGCATCCAGAAAACAAACTTCATCCTTGGTGATAACAATCCCAAGTGTAACAAGTGGAATTACTTCTGGAGGAAAGTGGAGGAGACTTGATCCCAGCAGAGGACACTTGATCCTAGCCCACAGCAGTGAGACTACAGTGCTACATTGCCTTTGGCAGTGAAGCTGGCTCAAGAAGGGCCTGTCCCCCCCATCCCTGACAGCCCTTCCTTCCTGCCTCATGTTATAACCCACTGTCCTCCAAAACACACTCATTCATCTGTTCAAGGGGTCATGGACTCAACTGCACTTCTAAAATACCATTACAAAGGGAAACACGTATCAGAGACTTCTGATCCAATCATCTGTTGACTGAAGAGTTTTTAGAATAAGGAATCTAATACATAGAAATACCTCTATACTACAGAAGTGCACCTTTTCCTATTAATGTCTGAAGTGACTGGCAGAATATTTTGGGTAAGAACAAATTCCATAGAGTTGGTCCTATCTTTTCCCTTGGGCAGCCCTCACTTTATCTTCTTCATGTCGCTAAAACTCTTGGAGATCTCTGCAGCTGGAAAAAAGGACATGGTTTATAATGCTCTGCATATGAGAAATGGCATTTGAACATAACAGGGCAAACTAAACCAACAAAACCAAGTCTTCTCTTGTATTCAGCAGCAGAAGCAACATACAACCACTTCCGCTTCTGCATTTTAGGGAAGTGCATATTAAGTTTTATTTTAAACTCCCATATTTCCCCTATTTGCTGTAACTGAAGATAAGTTGTATTTTATCCTGAGAGTTTATATGTACACAAACAAAAAATTTTGAAGGGCATACATGTATGCTTGGATGTATGGCACCCCAGGTATATCTCCGGGACAAGTCCAGTGATCCCTGGAAGCAGTTTGTTTCATAAGCTCTGTCAGACCCACTGGGACTGATTATTGTCCAAGTATTTTAATTAAAACTTGAACTGAAGGGGGAGGGCAATGGGAAAGCAATTTCCCTCGTTAAAGCAAACTAATTGGAGAGAACAGATGGAAAAAAGAGTTCCTCTTGGTACATGGTTACTATTCAGGCTCAGGTCTTGGTGGCCCTGGAAGTGGAGCAAAGGCCTCAGGACATGTATACCTCTAAGTCTGGCAGGTAACCAGATGGTTATAAGCTTCTGCATATTTATAATTAAACACATCTCAACAGAGTGCAAAGAAACATGCTGTTCTCCATTTACATATGTGGCTATTTTAAGCCATGCTTTAAAATATCTTGGCTATTTAAACTTCAAGAACAAATTAAATACAGATTTATTCAAAAACCTGTATAAAGAGAACCAAAGCAAGCTCCTTGATCTTGATACAGCATATTATGAAAACAGAAATATGCATTGATATCCAGACAGGCAAGTTTATTTTGGAATCAGAAGTCTCCACAGGACAATAAAGGTAAGAGATCAAGGAAATGAGTAATGTATATTTAAAACAGCTAGAAAAGTGGAAGAGACTCTGCACCATGAATGCAGTCATATCAACCACTAAACTAAAAAGCATTGTATCTAACACTTATAATGTTAGAAGTTAATAAAGCTTTTTACAAAGGATTTCATTATTCCATTTTTGTAGCTGTGGAAATTCAGGTAGTAAGAAGGGCTGCAACTTTTTCAAGGTCACCAATAAGCCAATTTTATAGCAAAAAAATGAACATGAAGCACCTAAATTCCTTGCCAGAGCCTCATAATCCCAAAAATGCACAAACTACTAGTATGTAATATACTTCAGTTTAGAGTTTTGATAGGATTGTTTAGAAACTGAATTTTAGAAGAGGCAGATCAAACTCGTATTCGTACTCTATAACATAAACACACAAGAAGAGGGTGGAGGGTGGAATTCAGGTAGTGTTTTTCCCTTTGTATATATTGCTCGTAAGCATGAATCATGCTATCTTGATGATCAGGCCTAGTGATTTAAACTGTTAAGCCTGCCTACATTTTGATCCCCTGATAACAAGTCTCTGAATTATTAGGCAGAATTGCCTCATTCTAGCAAGTTTGCTTCTTTTAAATCAGCACTATCAAGGACAACATTACCAGGACTTGCTGTTTGCTGTTCATTTTTCTTCAAGTCTACACCCATGCACTATTTTAAAAAGGGCAACCTGTGGGAAAGTTGTTATTTTCTCTCCTCTAATCCCAGTTATGCTAGGAAATCATCAAGTTTGATAATTTCCTTACTCATTAACTTAGTATTATATTTACTGAAAGGCAAATCCTTTGGACGCAATTCAAAATTAAAAAAAAGCCTATGAACTCACCCATTAAATTTCCCTTCCTCCCCACAAAAGATATTATTTTCCTTCTCACACTTCCTGACACCTGTGCACTTCTTGCAGCACCCTCTGAGCCACAAATGGAGCACAACAATCACACCTGCAGCAGTCCCCTTGAGCAAATTCCCTTCCCATGGGGCTGTTTCCACAACAGGAGCAGCTGCAGGAGATAGGAAGCTGGGCAAGCCAAAAGCCAGAAGGGGTTGGTATTGCTGGGAGCAGGGAAGGTGAAAGACCACCCAGGGAAAGGAGGGAGACCTGCAAGCCCTAGGAATGGTCCATGGCAACTACAGGGCTTTCCCTGCTGCTGCTTCAGCCTCCTCTGCTCTGAACCACACACACTTGTCTGCATAAATACTCTGGCATCAGGAGTGCATCTCTTCATTATATTGCCACCTAAAGTGCTAGAAATGAACCAAACATTTTTACAGTAGCAGAGCCTAAGGAACTGTGTGTCTGTAACAAGGAGTTGGGTACCAGCAACTTCTCTCAACCCTTAAATTTTGGTTCAGTTTGGTCTTTGACCTCCAGACATCCAAAGCATCCTCTAAGTCCCCAGTCTGATGTGAATACACAAACTAGGAAGTCAGACAAAACAATTCCCAATATGGTATGAAACACAAGGCTGCACACGCAATCCCAAAGACATTGAGCAGCACCTCAGCTCAGTGGGCTGCTCAGGCACACGCTCCACTGTAAGTGGTGGGTAGACCTTGTAAAGTTAGGTGTGAATTTCTGATGCCCCTAAATCCACTAGCAGAAGCCAGCATGCATGAAATGCTGCTGAGACACGACAGAAAGAACTCTGCTGCTGCCAAGGTGCAGGATCATCGTGGGGGTTTACCTTTGAGAGTGACCCAGTACTGCTTCCACTTCCGTTGCGTGACCAGCTCCAGCTTCTTCTCCTTCTGCAGGGTCACCAAGGGTTTGAAGAACAGCCACCCTGCCTTGCGCACCACTCCTTGCTCTTTCTCATACAACAAATCCAGCTGCTCCAAGGAGCTGAGGGACTCGCCACTCGAGTCCTCTGTTTCCGACGAGGTCTCCGTATTCTCCAGGTTCATCCTGCTCATCTCCAGCTCTCGCATGAAGTTCTCATAAATGTTCTGCCGCAAGGCATCGCTGCTGACCGCATTGGTGGACTCGCTTCTCTGGGACAGGACGTGGCTGGAGCCAGGGGACCACAGTAAAGTGGAGAGCTGTGATGGTGCCAGTGTGTCCGTAGTGAAGTTGTCCATTCTGCTGTCAAAGTATTCACTCCCATCTTTACACTTTGGCTCCTGTACATAAAAGGAATTTATCTGCGATCAGTCACCAGAGCTACGATCAAAAGACACACCTCATTCGTCAATTAAATGTGCTTCATGTTTAGCCACTTCCAGTTCCTTCATCTTTTCACCATTACATCATAACCTTTGCCTCAGTCACTGACACCATTCATTTTTTTCAGCAGAACCCCATTAAACCCTAATCACTAAGTATGATCACTTTGGTAATTCTGGCACCTTTGAGTAATCTCAAATTTCACTAGAAACTACTGGCTGAAACCTGAGGTACTCCAAGAAGACAACTGCATCCTCCATCTGAAACCCAAGTGCCATGGCTTACATCTCTCTGAGTACAAGCAGGAACAGTGTCACAACAGGTTTTGTTATTATTTTAGGGCTCTCAATACTTTGGTGCTATCACATTTGTGCAAAGTGGCTACATTTAGCTTCAGCACAACAAGGCTGATTATAACCTCCACTTTCCATTTGTCATACAAACTGTGCTTAACCAACAAAAAAAAGGTCAAAAGTTGAGAATATTTTAAGCTTGTTAGTATTGATCAATTGACTAAAATCTAATCTAAAAGAATATGTGATTTAAACAAAGAAAGACACGCTTGCTGACTGGCGTAAATCCACTCTCCAGACTGCAGAGCTGTGTATTTTCTAAGGTGCTGGGAACACCCTGAGAGCTTGATCATCCCATCAAGCACTGACAGGCCTTTCTCCTAATTGCACTGTGCAACTTTATCCCTTGGATTGAGAGGGCTGGCCAATTTTATTTGATGGTATGACTTCAACTTTGCCTTTGATATGGATGCTAGACTAGGCCCATTTCTTGCCACTGCTTGTCAACGTGGGACTTTGTTGGCAGACTGGACCTTTTCTCTCTTAAGCCTTTCCAAGTAATGTGCTGACTGGTCCCAACTCTCCCAGGCTCCAGGGGTGGACAGAGATCTTCCTACTACCCAAAAGAGAGTTCCTTGGACTAACTTCACTGTTCAGAATCACACCATCCATCCTAAGAAGCTGTTTATTGTCTTCTGAACTCAAGCGTTGCTATTTAAAAGGAACCAAGATTTAAGAACATAAAACACAAAGACATGTTGCCTTTTGCAGTAAAAGTGTGAGGGAAGAAAAAAGAAGAGATTTCAATAAACAATTTGAGAAGTGAAGCTATTACCCTCGGTAATAATAAAGCCATTATACTTTCAAGTTTAGACTGCCTCTCTAAAAGCATTTATTTTCTCACAGACTACTGTACTAAGAACAAAGTAAATAAACATTGGTCTCCTGTGAGCTGTTCTCACCAGCAGCTTTGAAAATAACTACATTTTTGTTTCTTTGTTTCTTCCTTGATGCTCTTCAAAACTGCAGCAGAAAAGCTGTGCTGCATTTTGATATCATCAGGACCTCCGGTGTGCGGCCAAGACTGGGGTTGTAAACCCTCCCAGGCAATGCCAGACCACTTTTCCAGCAGCAGGACACTGCTGGCTGTGGCCTCAACAAAAGCCAGTTTGAACTGAAACACACATTCCCTAATAGTACACTGAACTTTAAGTCTGGCTTTTCAGATAATTCTTTGGGGATCCAATTCTCCTGGTAAAGGAGCACCTTCCTCAAATCTTCTTGCAGTGTTAATCAGTGTTGGCCAAGCCTAACTCCCTAAACATCAACAGTTTAGCTGGTTCTAGCTGGTTTAGATGGTAAAGGGAGGAAGATGGGCACATGGGGTGGCAAACCAGGATATAATCCTGCATGTAATGCCTTTATGCCACAAAGGGACTGTAGAACATGGATTGTACAACTGTGCTGGCCATCTGCATTTCAAGGAGAAACTGAAAGCTTTCTCCACCCTTGTTTTAATTACTTTCACTGTACTTGTGTGCCAAAATTTAGCATTTTAATTGTTTGACTATTCTCCAGGAACTGCTAGTGTCCCCTGGAAAACATTAGTATCTGGCTTATTAGGAATATGTATTTCTTTCAGTCCCAAAGCACTAGTAAGAGACACAGCACAAGGCAAATATATAGAAGGGGTCTGTTGTGAAAATCCACCACTGGAACAACAAACATTCAAACATTTAAGAAAAAGGTGGGATGCAACCTGTTAAGGAACAACAAACATTTAAGAAAAGGGTGGGATGCAGACCAGTCACTGCCCAAATCCTATGTTTTCTCCTCACACGTAGAAAGGGTAGGAATGAGGAAGCAGCAGAGCAGAGAAAATGGATAAAGAATCCAAAATTAATATATACACTTCACCAGGACACAATCACTTGTATTTTTCTTTTCTTAAAGAACTGAATTGGCAGGGTCTGGCAGTCTCTGTTGATCCATGAGGAGGCTCTCATTGTAGCAATATCTGCCACTACTGAAAAGGTTGGACCTTAGTTGCTGCTCCCAGTGGTTTCCCTGCCCGGTGACTTTCTGCTGGTTTTTGTTCTGTTGAATCTGGTGATGATAGAAAACTACCACTGTTCCTACTCAGCTATATTCAAGGATATCTCTCAATGTTTGAGATATATTTTGGAATAGTCAAAGATAAGGCAAAAGATAAAATGGCTAAGACACCAATTAGACAAAGTGACGAACGTAATAATTAGCTGTAAAGAACAGCACAGGAAAAGAATGCAGCCTGCTACATTCATTAGGACCCAAGCTAAAAGGAGAATCTAATACCAGTTTTCAAGTCAAATAAAGAGTACTTTTCTTTTAAATTCAATGTACTTTTCTTTTAAATTCTCTTTACAGCCCACTTCAGGGCTCTGGCTTATAAAGTCATAAAATTTCAGATATTATTCCTGAAGTGAAGCTATTTTGCCTAATTGAAGAACTTTCTTCAGTAGCTGTTTCTGGTGGATGGATTTTCATTTTACACAGAATTTGCTAATGTTCTCCATATTAAAGAGCTGCACAGAGTTTACACCACCACTTTTAGCAGTATCTGGCTGTAAGCAAATCTGTCTAAATTCTGTCCACAGGTCTCACATACAGCACTCACACCTTTCAGCTCACACCCAGTGTATTGTGACACAGCATCACACCAATGCCATTTCAGCACAGGTTAAACTAAATGGAGATGTGTGCTGCAGTAGGGTACCAGAGATGTATTAGGACACTCATGCAAGGAAAGCTAGGTCTTGGAAAAGATCACTGCAAGTCTTGATGCAAGACCATTATTAGAAAGGCAAATTCAATTCCGGGATACATCAGATCAAGTCAGACGTAAGGAAACATCCAAGTAACTGGACAGGGCATAGCCAAGGACTCCTCTGGAATATCCCACATGCAAATATGTTTGTGGATGATTTAAAACAGATGAGGAGGAAGGATGCCAGAATGAAAAGGAAATCGACTTCCAATCTTAACACAGGAGACCAAAGAGAGTCTGTATAGCCCCACAAATGCAGGCCAAGAAAAGATACCACTTCTCCCTTTAAATAAATCATAACAGATTAAAAAATAGGAAAGAATAACTAATGTAGCAGGCAATACTGACATCAGAACAAACTGGCTGGGACTGCATTTACTCTGCCAATTAGCAAGCATTGAATAAGAGGGTTTGGGAAAGAGCCTTCAAGATGGAGAAAAGCCTACCTGTGTTTAATTTGCAATTTGTTCACAAAGAGGATTAAACTCCACTGCCTTTCCAGTGTCAAGGGTCTGGCCTCAGTATCCCAAGCCTAGGATATTGTCTCCTAGGCCTGTGTTCCCATGAAGCAGGGGGCTTTGGCTGATTTGTTTCCACTGGGGCAGCTGGAGGGACTACCCAGCCACCACCAGCACTTAGGCCCACTTGTAGGGAAATATTCCAGCTTTCACCTACGTTCAGCCCAAGTGACTCACAGGCAGTCATTACTAATGTTCAGAGGAAGGGACGTGCTGTTCAGAGCACAGCACAGATGCTGCCGTCGACGAGATGAAGTCGCGCAAACAGGGACGGGCCACGTGACAGAGCAGAGCCACGCACGACACTCCTGTGTCTTTAGGCTAAAGGACCCAGTAAGAGCATAAGCGTTACCAAACTGCAACACAGCAACCCCAGGAAGGGACAGCAGGTTACTCAGAGTGTGAAAGATGGAAAGGAACCAACAAAGCCACTCAAGGAACTGCAAAACTACAAAACATTCACTACCTCCCTCTTACCCTTCCTGTCGCTGGATACTTGTCTGATTAAAATCAATGACTAACCATTTCCTATGCCTTTTTCTAAGAAACCACCATTCTTGGAGCTAGGGCTGTTTTCCTTCTACCAGAATCTGATTCAAGCTTGATGCAATCTTGCCAGCCAAATTTTCTTGCTGTGTCTGAAGTCAGTTCACTGCACAGTGAATTCAAAACAGCTATGAATTGCGCACCACAAATGCCATTCTGACAATGTCATAACTAAGTAATACATAGTAAAGGTCTGGGATGCAGAAATCATATGTAAAGCCTGGCAGTAAAATCCAGAACAACTACAGATGTTGAAATCAGTGAAAAATCCTGGAACACAGCACTGCAGCTCTTCAGTGATTCCAGATTTTTTTGCCCTCTCTTTCACAGCTGAGTAAGAAGGTGAAAAGACAGCATCTGATAAAGCACATGAGGACCAACTCAAAAAAGAACTGATCCAAATAAACAGCTTTCATTTTCATTTCCCAACTCTGTAGCCCCCCAACTAAGACTCACACCAGCAAACCTTACACTGACGTAATTTCTGAGCCTAAGGGTCTGTCAGAGTTTTACATTGCAATGACAGATGCACATGGTTAAGCACAAGATCTGTCTGAATTTCCAGCACAGGAGACAGTGTTTGCTCTGTGTGCCACATAAAGCATGTGTTATGATCTACTGCTTAGCTGCTGCCTAAATTGCAGAACTGGGTGTGCCCTTCGCTCTCTGCTAACTTCTGAAGTGGCCAGCACATCAGTGTTGCTGAAAGGGAGCATCCTTCATTTGAGGAAGCACAGTGACTGTTCCTGTATGAGAAACACAGGGAAGATTCAGGAAAAAACAATGGAAAGAAAAAAACAAATCCAAACCAAATCCAAAAACAGTCTCATCTCAGCTTGCAAACTCACACACAGAGACCAGGCACAGTCTGGTATTTAAAGAGCCAGTTCTGGGGCCTGCAGCTAGAGATGAGAATTTCATTCCTGACCACAGGCATCCCAAATTCCTATTAATGGGATTAGTCTTAAATTCTTCTAAAGAAACATCCTTTCCCTCCCTTTTGCTCTCTCCTCCCATCTCCTTCTTCACACTACCATCTCCCAGTAAGGCAGATGGCAACTCAAGTTTTTCCATCTGGTGAAGTAAGCTGACACACAGGAAAGAGGAGATTGCTCCATGTAATGCCTTCAGAGGAAGTGCAGGCAGAACCAGCACCTCTGGTCAATACAGCTGCTTGCCTTGGTAGAGATGGACTGACAGCAAAAAATTAATGGCTTCAGCCAATAAAACAGACAAGGAACATCTGCAAAGACAGTTATAATTGTCCTCCTTCTACTGCTCCTTCCATACTCTTCAGATAATATATGCTAATTCATAGCATATATATATAGAGAGAGGTTGTATTTTCATATTTTAAATAAAAAGGTTTAAAACCCAAGTCACTTTTAAAGTAATGCAGCAATTTCAAAAGAAATTCAAAGAGGCATTGGGCTGCAAAGATTGGAGTTAACTTAAAAGGTGACAAAATAGGAAAACAGGAAGGGAAAATTTGCACAAAATAATGTGTATTTTTTTTGCTGCTGACATTTCAGACAGCACCAAGGATGCAATACTTCTCCGAATTCCACAAATTACTAAATGAGATAAGCAAATAATTATCCTGCAAAAAGATAAAAATCATGTAATCACTATGCTCATAAGAGGAATATAAAATCCAACTTTCACACACTTAGGCTGGGGTTTGTACATACCTGCAGCTTCCTTTTCTTCCTTGAAAGACTTCCTGTCCAGTCACTGATGCGTCGCATTCTGTTCTTCAGTGTGTCCTTCTTGGATGCATCCTCACCGAGGGGCTTAGACTTTCTGCACGGGAGTGTGTAGGAGGTGTAATGTGCAGGACTTCCCTGCTCCACCCTGGAGGGAACATCAATGTCTGAGGCAAATGAGACACGGTTGCTTAGGCTACCAGGAGTGTCGATATACTCATCAGACAGCCTGATCCCAGGTGGAGGAGTGCTTTCCAAATTTGTATCCTTATAGAGATCTCGGAGTGAGGAAAGAGATGAACTTTGGTTGAAGGACTTCTTGTTGTCGCTTGCTGGGAAACTGGCGTGAATGCTTGTATCTGGAGTGCTCCTGGTCAAATATGAACCATCCAGCTCAGCGATATCCCCAGCATTCCCCCAGAGAGAATCGTACCACGAAGACTCGGAGCTGAGGGAGCTTCCTTTACTAGAGCGAAGCCTTGAACCGGTAGGTGACAGACGATGGCTTGAAGAACAGTCTGCACTGGAGTTCCTCCTGACATCAAGCAGGTTATTAGGCTTAGATTCCAAGGCAGGGGAGTACCTCAGCAACTGCACTGGCCCACTGGACTCCTCGGTCGGTACCTTGCTGTTGTTGCTGTTGTGGAACTCGACCCTCAAGCAACCGTCCAGCTTCCCCAGAGTTTTAATGAGAACTTTTGGACTCCTCCTGTCCTCTGATGGGGAGGTTGATGCAAGATTCTCATTCTTTCCATAGCAATTTAAAATGTGGCCATTGCATTCTCGAGAGGCAGCATGATTACTTCCAGCTTGGAGGCCAATATAGTGGAAACCATTCTCCGGCAAAAACATCGCGTTATTCCCTTGGCAGAAGTCCCCTGAGGCATTTGTCCTGTGTTTGGCATGGACATTGCTTTTGGAGACCTTCATCACCGTGTCACCAAGTCTAGAGGAATAAGGCTGACTGCTCTTGAAGTGTGAAAGGCAGCTTCTGGCAAGGGACCTTGATTTGTAGTTTGAGACGCTGCTGGTATGTCCCCATCCATGCATAGAGCAGGACTTTTCATCTTTAGCATGAATGCTGCGAATTTTCAGAGAGCAAGGCTTCTGCTTGGCACCAGCTGTAGTAGCAGCATGATTTTTTGATCCCTGAAGACTGTATTGGCTTTCTGAATTCCCCATTTTCCACTAAATTAAGAAGAGTTTCATTAGAAACAATGGCTAAAAGATAGAGCAAAAAATAACAGGCCATTTTTTACCCTCTACACAGGAAAACGCCTATTTAAAAAATGATATGAATCAATTGTTTCAAAAAAAAGCCATTAAATAGCCATGTACAACATTAAATTCATAACTGAACTTATTTTAGGGGCAAGCTAGGAAACCCTATTTTCTCTGTGGTTCACTACCCCTCTGTTATAAAGCTGGAATCTAACTCCATTGAAATCATGTCAACACCTTCCTCCACCCACACCCTTGGCAACATCCTTTTCTTATAACTTACAAAATCTCTGGCTCCCAAGAACAATGGCATAATGAAAGGGAGACAGCAAGATAATCATAACTTAGACATAAAGTGAACTGTACTTTCAGAGAAATCCCTTCTGCCAGCAGACAAGCCCACTGCAGTTACAGCTTGACTGATTTCTGTAAAACCAAGTGCTGCCTCAATAAAATGTTCAGTAAACCCCAGCTATGTGTTTAAATGGAGTTAATCTAGGAGAAAGGAAAAAAACCAAAACATGCCAAAAATTAGACAAAAGATAACTTGGTTAGCAAACAGCCTCATCTTCCACTACAGCACAAAACTGCATTATGTTCATTCAGCACAGCACAGTTCGACAGTTCACTTGGTAAATGCTCTTCAGCTTTTCAGTGTTTGCAGTGAATAGCACATGCTGGAGCAGTTAAATTGCCCCACTGAGGTGACTGCAGATTTCAAACCTACATAAAGTGCGCCCCAAAGTAAAAAAAGATCGTTCTGTTCTTTTTGTTACTCAGAATGAATCCCCAGTGCTTGTAATGTACAGAAACAACAGCAAAATGCTTTTCCCATTGGTGCTATGCTTCTTTACACATCGGATCTCAGACTATCACCCGGAGGAGGATACACTGCTGCCTCATTAAAAAATTGTCAAAATAAACCACTGCAAAAGCACAATCTTATCTTCTAGAGTTTCTATGTTTTAACATCCCTACTTGAAGCCCTTAGCAGTTTTAGATTAAAAGCATAGTACAGAAAGAGCAAACCTGTAGGAACACTCTCAAACACAGGCACGGTTAGCAGTCAGCATGCTCTGCATTGTCTTCGAGGCCAGCCACTATGCTTGCCAAAACCAGAATGGAGTTGCACACACCCTTCCTAGAAAACACCAAAAAGATGAAAAAGGGTTTTCAGTCAAATACAACTTAAACTTTACTCCAACTGTATATAAAATGAATAAAAAGGAAAAAAAGTCAAAAGTTACAAATTATGAGAAGTTTGACGAAGGGGATTCCTGGACTTTAGACATACATTTTTATAAGCATACTTTAACAATTGACATTGAATTAGTAGAAATAAGTCACTAAGTAAGTGTTTTGTTTTGTCATTTTTTCCTTCTCTCCTCTCACTGACAAGTTAGGAGAAACATTCATCTCTCTGCAGTTTTCCTTTTGGAAGACCAATTATAGTTCGCAGTATTGTGCAGTGGTCCATTACAATGTGGACCAGACTGAGCAGAGCAATATCCCACAGCATCTGTTTATTTTTCCCCATGCCTGGATTCCAACTCTGACCTCTGCAGTGAAAGGCCACTGTGAAATTCACTCCAGCAGCCACCCAGTAACCTCCCTCTCTAGGTTTGTTCTGATTTTAAGTTAATCTGCCAGTAAAACAAGAAAAAGGCTGCACCAAGCATTGCACAGACCCAGAGGTAACAAGATCCAAGCTCTTCCTAACCCTCTGAAAGTACTGGCTCTTCACTTAGCATACAAAGACCACAACTCAAAGCAAAAAGGACCAAATCTGGATCTCGTAGAGCACACCAGCAGTTTAGGGATTGAAACACTCCATAGAAAAGAAGTAGTACAAGATGTTAGACTCAGTTCTAGAACACATGGTTTAGAAACCCTTCTTAATACACCATCACCAGAATTTTTCCTTTCTGTCTAAATTTCATGGCTATTGTTCATAATTTTCAATTGAATGGTTACTTGATTTGAACATGCTGGGTTTTGCTCTCGTTGACTCTTTTTGAAGCTATTTACTGTGTAAGAACCTTGAAAGAGTTTATATTAATTCATTTGTATGAAGCTAACCTTTCCAAAAACAAAGGTAAATGTTGCCAACTAGAACTAAAAACAGTATTGGCAGCAAGCCTAGAAAAACGTTAGCAAATAAATCACTTAGAAGAGACAGATCACAACAGAGATGCTACAGACTTATAAACATGAATTAATTCCTGTTATCACATAGATATCTGATAAAACAGGTAAGCCACAGAAATTTCATTTTACACTAAAAAAAACAATCTGTAACTTTCTTACTCTCTAACAATTTGGAAGTTTGCTATTTGTGATACCCTTGCCTGTGCAGGTTTGATTTGCCTATGCTGCTAAGTGCACTACAGTTTTTAAAGATTAATGTGCAACTTGGATTGAACAAAAGACTATTGATTCAAGGTTAGCAGAAGACAACAGCAAACTTCCTAAGCTCCAAGCTCCTGAACAAATTGCCAACACCCAGCACTATTCTCTTCCTATATCCAAGAGGCACAGACCACAAACAAGCAATGAGTTTACATTTGGAATTCCTCATGTGGGAGCAGAAAGTACATTCAACAAGAGGGCTTTGAGGGGCTTATATCTATTCATAGGGAGACACTGAACTCAATTTGTCTAAAGAAACAGGCAAAAAGACCATCTGGTCTCCATAGTGATTGTGCAATGGTTAGCTAATCGTTTTAACAGAGTAGGTAGTGAGCAAGCTGCTGTCATGAACCTCAAAAGACAGACATTCAATTGGTCAAGGCTCGAGCCGTGGCTACCGGGGTCCATTGTACATGTCTGCGATACACAGGCCACACAATGGGAGAGGGAATAAATTTATCTCAGGGTACCATGTCTACAAAACAGTGTCTCAGTCTGTGCAGAAATCAGTCTGCACTACAACACAACAGTCAATAAATTCCATAGAAATAGCCCCAAGGGATTCTTCTTGGCATCCCAGCCACTCAGGAAGCTACGATAGGCTCAACATACGCGCACGCTGCAGTAACGCATCGGGGCATCTCTGAGGCTGCACAAAGACCATCACCCTGCAAAGCAGTTGCCATGCCTTTCTCTTGCCTCACACTTGTGTGAAGGAATTTTATTTCTTTTACTTCCAATTAGTAGAGAAAGAGAGGTGCAAGTCAGCTTATACCCAAAGGCTGCATGATACAGGGGCAGGGTGGTGGTCATGGACAAACTCTGGCTGTGCTGGCTCACAGATTTTACACTACTCGATCTGTAGAAGCCCTGGAAATTACAGTGCAGGGGACAGAGTTCAGCTTCAACTGTGTTTCTCACAGCTATTCACTGCTGCAGAAGGTGTGCTTGTCCCGTGTCCTGTGCAGAGGGATGAACACTTCTTGTGAGCAAAATCAGTTTCTATGAATATTTTCAGCAGAAGTAGAAAGCAGCTCACCATGCCTGAAGATGACTATTAAAGAGTTTATTTGCTTTCAATTATAACCACATTCCCTAAAAAAGAAGTTTTCAATCTTCACCCTGGTTCCCCTTGACACATTCAAAAAAACCCAGCTATGCAAACATACTAATCCAGGAACCCCACCATCCCCACCACACCCAAACATTAACACCAGTCATAACCCTAGAGCTAAATATGTACTTCCCCACCTTGGGGCTTCTCCACATAAAGTTCTCCTAGACTTTTTTACTTCACAACACAAACACACAAGCTCAGGCACTGTTTTGGAGAAGCGCCTGCCACCTCTATTCCCTCATTATTACCACCACAGCTGGACTGCTTTAGGAATGCTAGAGGAGAAAACGACTTTCTTTAAGGTGAACACACATACAAGTAGTGCTCAGCAACTGCAGGAGTGCTTTCCTCCCCAGTCTTCATCTCTCAAAGGTTTCCAAACTTGACTCACTAACCATATTCCAAGCAAAACTGAATCATAATAACAACATCCCAGTACTAGGTTTGCTTATGGATACAGCAAGGAATTACTGTGTTACGAACTGGGGGGAGATCTGAGTCAAGGGAGACAGGCTCCTGCACTGCTCTCATCTGCTGTAGCGGGAACACATACCAAACATGATTTTGCTACTGTCAGCCATCTGCTTCCCAAACAGTCACACTAACCAGGCTGAGACTCTCTAAAACTACAGGTCAGAAAATGGCAAGCTTCCAGATGGGAAACCATCAGTAGGATGAATGTTCCAGAACCACAGTCAGCATCAGACAGTGGCCATAAGAACACAAGAGTCTGTGGTAGCATCTTCCTAGGGAGGTTCAGCAGATTCGCCTGACAGCCCCATCACCAAGGATGCTGAAAGAGCTCAACTAAAGTCAACCCAAGCAATGTTAAACTTCAGTCTGGATCATGAAGTTACCCTCATGAGACAAACACATGCACCAAAGCTAAGTCTCTGATGTATTTTGATGCCTTTACTCCTCTGGGTGGCCGGTGAAAAGAAACCTTCACTGGTAGATATCTACAAACCACCTACCCTGCTGAAGCTTCCCCAAAAATCTACTGAAGAATTACAGGAAAGTTGAGTCTCACTTTGCTAAACACATCATCTGTGCCAGAGTGGCAAAACCAGTAAAAAATAAAATAAAACAAAACAAAACAAAAAATAAATAAATAACAGTATGGATGAGTGCAGATGAGGCTAACATCATCCCATCAAACTGGGATCACTGAGTGAGGGCTCATTAAAAAATACAGGAACTCATGAGAGTCTTCAGCATTGCCAAGAACAAAACTCTTCAATTACAGCAGAAGAGCTTAAATTTAAAACCTCCTATCTTTAACAAGGAAAAAGCATTTAAAAGGAGAGCTAGATTAAGAGCTAAAAAATAGGTAAGACCTAGTGCTAGGTGTCTTGTCCCTATAAAATAATAGAATTACAAATAAAAAACATAGAATCACAAAGACTGGAAACTCTCTCAAGATTATGTTAACCCAGCACTGCCAAGTTCACCCCTAAACCACAGTGTCACATTCACATACCTTTTGAACCCTTCCAGGGATGGTGATTTCACCACTTCCCTGGGCAGACTATTCCAATGCCTGACCGCCCTTTCATGTGAAGATTTAATATTTTTTTCTAATCTCTAATCTAAAGTTTCCCCTGGCACAATTTGAGGCCATTTCCTTTGGACCTGTCACTTATTATCTGGGAGAAGAGAGCAACTCCATCTTATTAGTTCTTCACAATGACACAGCAAGATGCAGTTTTAACTTTTTAAGGCAATCTTTCCTTGAGGAAAGGAAGAAATAAACTAACCAAGTATTTTATTTTTACTTGTAGCTTAAGCAGCAAGCACATATCACAAACCCATCAGACTCTCTTCACTAACAGGAGGATTGTTACCTGCACCACTGCAGTTCCTTTCAGGACAGGATAGGACCAATCCTGAAATACCTGCCAGTGGGCAGTCCCTCACACCCACCTACCCAAGTATAAGCATCTGCCAAAGAAAGGCAGAGCTTCAACTCACTCTGCAGGGATAAAAAAGACTTACACAAATTGACTCTAAGGGCAGAGTAAATCCCACCAACTACTCTCTAGTGAGGCAGCAAGAGGAGTCACGTGCTTTCTGCTGTGTTTAAAAGCCTCGTTTCTGTAAGGGCAAGTAAGGGCTCCCAGCCATGGAGTAGGGCCAGTATGGCCACCTCTGGACTGTGCACGTGGAGTGGGAGGCACAGAGAGGAGAAAAGGCAGCACCAGAGCCCTTACACAGGCAGCTGCCCTCAGTGCACAGCTCCTAAGTGCAGCCCAGGGGACTGTCATCAGAGCTAGAGGAGCTGGGATAATGGAGAATCTGAAAGTATTTCAGAACAATAAAAAATGAAACAGAAAATCTGCTGATTTATAAGAAATTACCAACTTGTTTTCTCCAACAGCAGACCAAGTTAGAAATGTTGCCAGGGTTTGATGTACAGCAATTACACTGGTGGTTTTTTACATCAGGAAAAGCTTTTTGTGTATTTTTTGTTTGTTTGTTTGAATTGCCTGAGCAAATCCTGTATTTTCTTTCAAATTACTTTTACATCCTCTTTCACCTAACAGTTAAAACGCTGTCCATTTTAAATGGCTTACAAAGTCTTTGAGATTGTATATAACTAACTGCCAGACATTAATGTGTTCATACATTTTCCAAAGAATCACTGTGCTTTGTGAATTCTTACAGGGATACAGAATTACAGGTTTGAAGTTTTAATTAACTTTTAATCTACTTTGGCTTTTAATATGAAAGTAATACAGAATGCTAGAATGTGAACCTGCCCTCCCCTTCCTGCACGGCTGTGTATGGACGGATATGTGAAATTAATGAGGGGGGCAGGTTAGCACAACACTGTAGCTGGATTAAATGTGGAGTTTCTTACTGGAAACAATTTACTGTATTTTTTCGAACTACGCATTTTGGTCACATGCTTCCACAAATCAGAAGCAGATTTCTTATTCCTGCAATCTCAATCACATTCCTATTATAAAAATATACCATAATAATTATACCACGGTATTCTTGGCAGGATACTTTGCATTATATACCACTGTATTCAAAGAATGAATAACCAAAACACCACAAGTATGCCTGTATTAAAAAAAAAAAGGACTATTTTGCCTTAAAAATTCAATTTGAAGCCAGAATTCCTCACTCAGTCAACAGACTCTGTAGAGTTCTAGTCTCCTGTATTAGGATCTGTTTGGTAGCTTACAGATCAAATTAAAGCCAATTGTTTTTCTCATTAAATGTAAGCAGCCTTTATGACCCCAGACACTACTTTTCATGTTGTGAATCATACCTACATTGCAGATGGACTTCTAATTTCACAGTTTAAGCAAGACAGGAACACTCTCCTTTTCTGGTTTCTTCCCTTAAAATAACATTAATTCCAATAGATCTACAGTGCTTCACATCTATATCACATCAGAATTACACATCCCGTACCTGGGATGTGATTCCTTCTTTTGCTCAACCCACTCTAGATCCAAGACACCAGCAGCTTTATTGAATTAGGCTTTATAGCTTTCAAGTTAGTGCAACATGGAAGGTTGAATCAAGCCTGAAGATCCTTATCATATTACACCAGTGCTGATACAATCTAAATCTCTAGGGACTTATTTTTCTTTGGCAGGAAAAACAAATTTCACCATTTGTAAATGTTATTGAATTTATACACAATGGCTAAAGTGCACATCCATTTAAATAAAAGCCATTAGGCTTGTTTAAAAAAAAAAGAACCCACCAGGAACACCAGCTAACATCTTGGCTTAATGCAGTAGCTGCAGTAGTTAAAGAGTTGGTATGTCTAAGGGTCTATTTCCTGACCTCGGAGGGGAAATTGACTCAGTGATCTGAAAGACTTCTCCACCTACTTGGGTTGTAAGCACACTGTCAGGTCCTGGTGCAGATTAACAGCGTTCTTGCAGGGCATTTCAAGGCCTGAGGCCTCAGGTGGGGAGGATGGCACACCTGAAAGGAGTCAAGATACTCCAGGCAGGGGAGCCTGGACTTCAGCATTACTGCCCAGCACTTTGGAGACTGAGCCCAAGTCTGCAGGCTTTGCTTAGACAAACTCCTGAAGAGGTCTCTGCCTCAGCCCTCTTCACCTATGGTAACACCAGGAGGGGAGACTTGGGCTTTCTGGTCAAACTGGGATTCCCAATTCTCCACCAGGAACATTTGCCCCTCTCTGCTATTGTCTGCTTCAATAGCAACCAGCTCATGCTATCAAATACCACCAATAGACAGCAGGCAGCTCTGGGGATATTCTCTCACACATAGCCCCCCCCCCAAAAGTGTAGATGCCAAGACAGCTTTGGAGAAGAGAGGATAAAGGTTCTTTTTGGACTAGAACACAGTTCACAACACCATGAGCAGCCCCATAGACTCTACCAAAGAAGAGAAGCAAATGACAGAAAGGAAGAACAGTCCAAGACAGGAACATTAACACATTCTGCCCATAAAGACTCTTTCTGGCATAATACATTCCAAGCCTATTGGAACAGCTCTTAACTCATGGCATCAGAGAAAAGCCTCCTTTAGGAACTGGCAGAACAGCGTGTTTCAGGCTGAGGGACATGGGCTGGGGTGGCTGCAAAACTCCCAGCTTGTCACCTATTACACAGCCTGCTCCACAAGCAGGAGGGGGAAACCAGGCCACAATTGGCATGGTCTTTTCTACTTCTCAGTTTACACGTTCATAAACACCTGAGGGTGTCGATTCCAAGGTAAATGCTTTCCTACCTTCAGCCCTGGGACTTCCTGAAGAGGACAGAGGATCTGGGAGTTAGACACCAAAAGTAAACTTGAGGCACAGTCCCTTGGAAAATTGAAAGCAGACCTTGATTTTTGCATGCCAAGAGCTCTACAGCAGTAACACAGCTTTAGGCTTCCTTTCCTGTACCCCTGTAGTACCAGCATGTTACTCACACATTAAAAGAACAAAAAGAGTACACTGAGGATTAGGTTTCCTCACTAAAAAACTTGCTTTGTAGCTTCACAGCTACAGATTGTCCTATTCAGAGTCCCTCCTCCCACGTGGATACCCCTTTCCCACTGAATGTGATCAGATAAAAACAATTCCAACTCTTTCCTCTAGATTGTAACTTACTATACATTGTATAAAATTATCGAATCATCACCCTTAAAGAGAAGGAAATGCAAGATTTCCAGAATGAAGTCGCCAGTGCACAAAATTAACTCGGTGACCACATCAGCAACAAGCATAAACAAAGTTGCAAACTCTGATTGCGTTGCAAAAGCAATTAATCACCAGGCTGAAAAAAAAAAAAAAAAAAGGAAACCAAAGGGGCAAGGGCACTTCTCTATTTTTTATATTAAAAATTTACATAGAAAGAAAACTTGTGCCAGACCTACCTCTGGCAGATGCAGAAGCTTTGGTTTTCCATACTATCCCAGTTCAGCAGTGGTAGTAGTGTTGACTGAAATGTTTTCCTCTAACACTACACAAACATAACACCCTTGCTTGGATACGCTATTTATTGTAAGTCACTCTAAGTACTACTGAGAATGGACAGAATAATTAAAAAAAATTCAGAGGAATTATTTAATTCACTGTATTGAAAGAGTCACTTTAACATAACAGAAACTGTAGTACTATTAAACACACTTTCCCATACTTTGCCTTAAAAAAAAATCCAGCCCCGTCATAGCAGAGATGTAAAATGATCCCAGCAGCAGTTTATTTAGCAATTCAGGCAATGGAGTTTGACAGATGACCACCAAGAACTGTTTTCTGGAGGAAAACCATTCGCCTTGGGCGCAGCCACCGAGCGCAGAGGCAGCACAGGGGCTGCAAGTCCCGGCACCGCAGGAGCCCACTCTGCCCTCCGTTCTCAGAGCCTTCCCGGAGCGCAGAGAACCGACGGCTCTCCCCCAGCACCTCCCTCCCGGCCCCCGGCGCCGCTTACCTTCCCGGGGCGCTGCCTGCAGCCTGCCGAGAGTGCCACGGGAGCAGGGACACGCAGACACACACACACCGCCTCTCCCTGCCCCGGGCATGCCAGGAAACTGTGCCTAACACTTCAGAACGCCCGGCCGCTGGGAACTAAAAACAGACCCTGCGCGAGGCTGGATGTATTTTTGTCTGCAGGCTACACACCCTCCTCCCGTTCAATTTTTTCCATTGGCGGAACAGCATGATGCAGGCTTAACCAGAGGGTGGTTTTCCACGGGCCGCCTGGAACGATTCTGCGGGCTGGCCTGCCGCGATGCCGGGCAGCCGCCGGGGAATACACCGTGACTGAGCTCTTGTCTGACCCCACATTCCTGAGCCTCCGGGCTGCTTCCACAGGAAAGCTGCTTGGAAATCTGCTGAATTGCAAGGCGTTTGCCTGCCTGAAGGTAGCTCTAGGGTCTCCTCCTCTTTTTTTTTTTTTTTTTTTTTCTTCTCTTTTTTAATTTTTTTTTTCGCTTTTTGTGGTTTTTCCCCGGGCCCCCCCCCCCCCCACCGCCTTGTTAGGAGGGTGTAGGTAACCCTAACATCCTTGAGTGAGACACCCTGGCAAAAATGTAATTCCTCAAACCACAGCAGGAATGCTGTAGTCACGAAAACCCACTCTTAGGAGTAGCTCTCAGTTGTGTTTAACATCTCTGCACAACAGCATCACAGATACAACCACAAACTCTGGCTCTCTTTCTTGCCACTTTCTTTTATCAGACTTTTACACTTTCCCATGGAAAGTATTAGTTGGGTTTTAATAACTGACCTTAGATAAAATGTGTGTCTTTACATGCAAATGGCATCATCAAGCTTCAAAATATATAGATAGGCTATTAATCTGTAGTTAGGTGCATGAACAATTGCTTTTTTTATCAGAAAAGCTCAAAGCGTCATTGATTGCAGCAGCAGTTGGTGAACAAACTCTGCCAAAAAACAATGCATTTATTCAAATATTCTAATAAAATTGCAGTTACATTCAAGTGCCAAGTGTGAAAATACAGCCAAGTTATACTGCAGATGACATGTTCATTTGAAAAGAAACACATGAACACTATAATAAAAAGCATTAGTAATCCACAAAAGCCCCAAATCAATATGTATGCCCACAAAAATGAAATAATGATTTGCACAGTAACAGAGGAATTGCCACCTAAAAGTGGACCCCTGTTTCACTCTGTCCATTATTCAGACTCATTGCAGAGGAAACTCGAGAACCCAGCAGCTTTGAAGTAGTTTGGAACAAAATTCTATTTTATCTGCAAAGCCCAGTTATAACTAACTCATCCACTGGAAAACAACAACTTGGATCTCTTCTCAAACTTCACAGGTTGACCATGTTATCAGTGAATACGCTCTCCTCATCACGGCAGAGGTCAAATCCTCCCTTGAATTCTACTGAATTCCTTTAAGTTTTCCATAAGCAAGTTCCACAGGCCAGTTTTTGTAAAACCTAATAGAGCAGTACATGACTTATGCCCATACTCCTAAATTCTACAACTGAAAATAAGTCTGGGGGCTTCACATCTGCTTGTTCTGGTAAAAGCATTTCCCTCTGTGCAAAGTAGACTATTTCCTTCTTCATGTTCCTGCTACAGTTACATTCTTTTCCCTCAGCATTGCTGTGGTCCGATTATTTCATCAACAGGTCAGATCCAAGTCCCAGGACTAACATGAAAGCAATGACAGCTCAAGAGTCAAAATACCAGGTCTCTCTCAGGAGAAACAGTTGGCTCCTGGTCCTATCACCCTTCACATACACAGTACAGCATTTCCCCCTTGAGTCCATCCCTTAGGTCATTAATTAAACCATGTTCAAATGATTCCTTAGATAAAATTAGTATCCAACCAGTCCAGAAGCCTTTCACCATCAGCTATTCTGTTGAATTTATCTTTCTTAAAAATGAATGTTCAGAAGGATAAATACTATTTCCAAAGAGGTCTCTCCAGCATCCTTTTCAAAAAACAATGATTCTTCCTTAATGAGATACACCTAGAACAACACAACCTAGGACCCAGCTGAATCACATTAATGCCTCACAATATTTCAGTAACAGGTAATAAGGCTGTCCTTTTCCTTCCACTTCCATTTGCAGAGGATTCCCCCCAAATGTCAGCGGGCATTCTTGCTATTAGGGCAAAACCCTCAATCCTGCACTTCCTTCTTCTTCAAGTTCACTGCATGTGATCATTCCAGTCCTAGAAGTCATTCAGCTATTTACTACATTATTTCTAATCTACCTGTGTGTTCACTATGCCTTCCACTTTTAATCAGCCAGTTCCATCAATGCATTCCCTGTCTTTGTGACAAGGCAATTAACATTCATTAGATTTGGTCTTAAGACTTCAGCTGATACCCCCAAGTTCATTTTCAAATAAGTTTCATTTTCAAAATTTCAGCTCTAGTATACCTAACCAATTACTTTTAGCACATGGACATTGAATATTAAAGGTGTACTTTTCTGACCTCTACTTGACTTACTTGGTACAGTCTAGCTTATGGATTAGAACATGAGAGTCCTTATTTATTACACTCCCAAAACTGACTCCCCACATCCACCTTGTCCCCCTTTTCTCACCTGCTGCCTTGCCATTATCAACTTGGGACAACCTGATAATGAAATATTCTCTGGAGATCAACAAGAAGTAGGCAAGCACCATGGTGAAAACAATAGATAAATCTCTTACTACTATGAGAAGTATTTACACACCTCACAATCTTCCACAAATATATTATCATCACAACATTGCTGGGAAAGAGAAGGGTATCATTATCCTTATTTTCTAAAGAGCTGCTAGGTCACACAGGAAATTAAGCGGTATTTCAGTACAGCAAGAGGAACCCCCATAGCTTGTGTTAATGTATGTCTCTGATAGTTTAATGGCTCTTAACATCTCTGTTTTGCAATAAAAACAAACTGCAGTTTGTGCAGAGAAGTCCATAATGGAATTAAAGATAAAGTTGTGTGTATTAATTTTGAGAATTCATTTCTCTCCACCTATAAAGATGTTTTAAAGTCACTTACTTAATTTCATAGATGAAGAGAAATGAATCCTCAAAATTAAAGACAGGTATTTTAACCTATCTTTTATACCACTTTTACACTAGAAAAGCTTAGATTTTACTTCAAAAGTGCTGAGAGATACCACTGTCACCACAGTTTTGTTTTCTAAGCAACAGAAATCCATGAAGAAAAACATAGAAAATGTACATATCCCCAGCATTCATGCTGAGATGATGACATGCCTCCTTCCCTAAAGTCAGCCTGCCTTCATATACATATGCCACACCTTTAAAATATCTTTTCCCAGACACAGTCCAGTCTGTTTCTGAAATGCCAGTTCTCCATTTTGCCTCCTGACCTCTCCTGCCTGGCTCACCTGACACTGATACAGCTGAGCTGTGTGAAAATCCCTGACCCATCAGGTCCCACGACTAGCACTCAACAGATGGGTGCCGGATGGACACACCTGGAAAGATATCGGTGTCTTGCTGATCGTGGCTTAACCACAGACTGTTACAGTACACAGATGTGTACAGAGTCTTCCCATGAAATCCAAAACAGGTTCCCATGCTCTCCATAACAGAATCTGTGTAGGAGTTAAAAGAAGTTTGAAGTAGGAAATTTGGGTTCTCAAATCAGAAACCTATAGTGGAGCTCTCAAGAAAGCTGGGGAGCTATGCTATACTAAGTGTAACTAATGCTAAAAAATAATTGCATGTTATTGTCAACAGGATAATAACCAGAGATGAGTTTCAAAGCCTTGCTGATCTCATGACTGAAACATCTGAATCATGCAACATCTGCTAAAGAAATATTCTCATTAAATCGTACTTAAGATCCATTCTTGGTATCTTTGGCCTTGAAGTGGAACTGCACAAAAAGTACAGCGGTCTCACATTCAACCAGCAATGAAGGCAAGCCTTACACCCCATGAAATTCTTCCATAAAGACATTCCTGAGAATTCAACTTTCTGCAAGCCAGTGCTCGTGCACTCAGCTTTCTGGTCTCATCTCAAAAGGCTTATCAGATGCAAAACGACAAAAAATGATTGAAGTCATTCATTATTTAATTCTGATTCAGAGGAGTTTGGGAAAAGAGTAAACAGAAGCCTGTGTGTTAGCCCATTCCTGCTCACCAGAAAGCAGACCATTTCACTTACTGAATGAGATCATCACCACGAGTCTAACAGCCCTGGCTATACGTCAGAAGAAATGAAGCAATGAAAACATGATGTACATGAGCAGTATTATACCCTTAGTTATCACACAGACATACAATGCCCTAAGTGCCTGCTACTTTTCTGTCAGTCTTCTGTTCTCTCTGTGAAATGCTGTGATGAAAGAGATCAAAGGGATTCTCCCCTTCCCCACCTCCCTGTGGAGCCAGCGTGCCCTTGCCCAGCTCAGCAGAGAAGAGGGGCTGCTGTACAGACACTGTCCACACACACACCTTGTGTCCAAAACAGGGAGAATCCACTG
Source organism: Notiomystis cincta (assembly GCA_013398075.1). Lineage (NCBI taxonomy): Eukaryota > Metazoa > Chordata > Aves > Passeriformes > Notiomystidae > Notiomystis > Notiomystis cincta. The sequence continues at coordinate 126,415 of VZRX01006411.1, forward strand.
CCATTTAAGGCATGCAATAAAACACATTTGATGTTTAAAGCAAGATGGAATTTTTCCTTTCTTTTTATGTTGCATTGTTCTTTAGCACTGGTGTGGACAAGGGCTTACTATTTGTGGTTATGATCTATTTTCAAGTCTTCCAGAGAACAGTTGGGGAATCGAAGTGCCTCTAGTTACTGTCTTTTTCCTTCCAGTATAATTAAATTAAGAAAGATAAAGCATGATCCCATGGTGGCAAGGCACATGGCATGAGCATTACTGAAAAATGCGAAGATAGGAGAGGAAAAAAAAGATGAACTATGCAGCAAACTATCTCTTCAATTTCAACAACTAAACATGCTGGATTTGAGAAGCCTGGCTTGGAATGATCCAACAGTAATCCTGTACTTGGGACTGGCTGAGATAGGGCTAATTTTCTTCACAGAAGCCCCTATGGTGCTGTGTTCTGGATTTGTGACCAGAACAGTGGTGATGGCAATGATTGTTCACAGTGCTTCTGAACAGTGGCTCCACAGCATCAAGGATTTCTCCATTTCTCACTCTGTTTTGCCAGGGAGCAGATTGGGGTGGGCAAGAGGACACAGTTGGGACAGCTGATCCCAAATCCCAGAGCATGTAATGCCATGCTTAGTAACAAAAATGAGGTGTTGTTTGGACAGGGTTCTCATTGCAACATCTGAGACCAACAAGGCCCTCACAAGGGTTAACCCCTGAGACAAAGGTTTCCCTCAGAAGCAGAGGCACCCACATCAACAGAGAGGCTTGCCCTGCACAACCTCAAGGACTCACACTTTTTAATAGTCTCTTTTTCTTCAGAACTAACAGTAAAAGCTTAATTTTTGAGAAACAAAGTGAGAAACACTGATACACAAGACCAAGATCAGAACCTGTCCTAAACAGTACTTGCTACATCCAATATCACTAGAGCAGAACTGATGCATCTTTTTTTGACAAGCATTCTACTTCAACAATACACTTTTTCAATACACACTTTTTCAATATACAATGAACAGTAACAAATTGGAGTTAACCAAATAATTTTAATTAACTAGGTATTTGTATCTTCCGAGCTATAATTAAAAGCTCTTTTACTGCAATAGGTACATGTAAAAATGTTCTCAATTTGGGAGAGTGAATTCGCAAGAACAAAAATCTAAAGCTTGGACAAATCTCATAAAAATATCAGTGCAAAGGTTTTGGAATACATTATGGTAAAAAATGAAAATTAAAGCCTTCACACATGCCATTTAAAAAATCTTGCCTATTAAACATGTAAAAATATTTGAAGGTGGAGTCATTTGTCACAAGAAAATACTAGATCTTACAAGGTAAATATTTACAAAGCACACATGTTATTTCACATTGCATTACTACCATTGCTTGTTCCATTAACTGATCCAACAGACCAGCTAATTGCTTGTGCAAAATTGACTATTTGCTGTCATCCATTCAAGACAGAAGCACAAACAGTTGCCAGAGGGGTAGGAAGCTTTAAGGGGTTGTTTTTAACCAAACCTATTAAATATTATATAACTTTTCTTTAGAATAGTGATTATTGGTTCATCAATTAAGTTATAAAAATCTGCAGACATAAATTAATGTTACAGAAGAATAGGTATGGCAGAGTTTCTAAGAAAATTTTGTTAAAACGCTGTTTACTTCAATAGAATGAACCAAAAGGCACATAAAATAGATTATTGCATAATGAATTTCAACTAAAGTAGTCCTGAATATGCATATTATTTTATAGGGTGTTTCAAGACACGAATGTTTCCCCAGAAGTTTCAGATCCTAGGGTTAGATGAGTATACAGCAAATTCTGCTTAACAATACCTCTAATCATTCTATTTGTAGAGAAGCACTTGAAAATGCAACAGAAGAAATTAACACAACAGAAGGAATATTAAAGAAGTCAAATTTGGGGAGGGAAGGTTGTTTACCTTTTTTTTTTTTTTAGCCTTGATTGTGGTTTCTCATTATAGCTAGCTGGCAAACATACTAGGAGTGGTAAATGGCAATATTAGCAGCTTATTACAATATCATTAAATTAACTAAAAGAAATACTGGGGTATAAAAGCTAGATGAAGTCTGGCTAACATGTGTTGCTTACACCCACACGCACTGCCTCAACAGAGCGAGGCACAAATCCTGCAAAGCTATTTGCCTGAAGCAGAGCGAACAATGAGAACAAGTTCAACATCTGCCAGGGCGTCCAACTGCTCACAACCATTTTTCTGGTCAGAGGGGGCATTGTTTAAGTTGACAGGTTCCTAATGGCCTGAATTATTTAGCAATTCTCAAAAGACTCTTTCTACTCATTAGAGGGGAAAATGCGAACCGCCCCAGCCAGCGCTGCCTTGCTCCCCGGGAGCCGATCATGCTAATTGAGGAGAACATCACAATGTGTCCCGTTTTAATCACATGAGTTAAGCAGGCAAGAGGCTTCTATTATCCCCACCCTACGAGGAAAGTCGGAGGGTGCCAGCTCCCACAGTAATATGCACCTCGGTTTATCATCATCTCGATGTTTTTAAAGCCTGCTGTCTGAACAAAGAGGGTATGTGATGCTGCTAAGCACTACACCAGCCAAACTAAGTAGAGAGGCAAAGTACATTAAAGAGAAAATTGAAACACACAGTTTGGAGCCCGAATGCAAAGTGAGCAACAGTGAGCATCACAACATATGGGAAGTTAGGGGGAGGCAAAATAGCTGTTTATTGATTTTTTTCTTCTCATATGATAGATGACAGGTGTAAACAAAAGAGAGTAGCAGCACAGAGGTTACAGACATGTGACACTCATAGCTAAAGAGCCAGATCCTCCAAAGGTATTCCCACCTCTAATATACATAGAAATGAAGGGGAATGCTACTAATAACAGCAGCTTTACCTATGATGGATTATTTCTCAGTTACTTAGGAGCAATCAAACACGCTCTGCAGCAGTAATTATCTCGCCTAATCCTAGCCTTTCGCAACGTGAGAAAAAATGCAAGTCTTACAATCAACAGGACTGTCTTATTTTCTTCACAGCCTTCAAAATTTGGAATCTCTTCAAATCCCAAGATCTGAACAGAGTTCTTCATGTAAACTTCGTAAGGAATGTTAGTGCAGTAATTAGGAATGTCTGCATTAGACCTCTTTTACCAAAACACAGACCATGTGTGAGAAGAAAGAGATTTACAAATGCATTCAAAAGCTATAAGGGAAGACATGTAAATATTTGGTAGATTACCATACGGAACACAACAGCTATAGGGAATTGCCAATTTGATGGAAGGACAAATGGAAGGAGAACACTTCCAAATTAATATTATTACTTCTGTTCCTAAGCAACCACAATATGAATAAGAAACAGCAAAAATTAATTACCTTAATGCATATAATAGGAGTTCAGAAAATTTCTTTCTTAGTCTTTAAAGAGATGCTACAAAGATAAACCTTTCAATTAACATGATCAAAAAGTAAGCCACCAGTTTACTTACAAAATCTTTATTTTGTCATCTGCATATAAACATTTCCAGAAGCAGAAGATTAAGTCAGAGAGCTAAATGGAAAAACATAAAATCTTCTGCTGGCATGACACTGTGATTGAATAACTAAAAGCCCAAAAAAGCAGAGAGACAACATGATGCTGGCCTATTCAGCCATAAAATTCATTTCCAATAACCACATTTCAGCATGCAGCTTAGATCATACGTAGCATTTTCCTATTTGAGAGCGTGCAAGATTGATTGTTACAGGCCCAATTGTCCCATACACAGGCAAACAACATGTAAGGAATGATTAAATCAGCAAGATTCCCCCACTGAGCCTCCTACACAAGCTTACACTCAGGCAAAGGAGAGGTGGGGTCTCTTCCAAGAAACAAAAGCAGAGGATTATGCAAGAAGCCCAAGACCATCTGCACAAAGTCATGTGGCCAGGGATTTCCTCTTCCCCTTGCTGTGTGCTGGGCATCCTTTCCCACTTCCAGTCTGAGCTGCATGGTGGGCAGCAGAGCAGGTCTTAATTCCCAGCTCAGGGACAAAAGAGAATCAGGGACCAGAGGTTTCTGAGGCCCTCTTTGCCCATACTTACTGCTTTCCAAGCTAAGCCACTTAGGGATGTAATCCTTAATACCTCAGTGTGCAGAAGTTCAAAATGTCTGGGTCACTGTAAAATTCTGCACACCCCGGTCCCAGCCCAGCCCCTCTCGCATTCCGAGACTGGAGCTGGCCAGGCACGGTCACCCTACTTCCACCCACCTCCCAGGCACAGAGCAGGGGGATTTTCCATGCAACCATGCTTGGAAAGACACAAGCCTTTCCCCATGTGTATCCCAGCTTCATGTGAACTAACAAGCGGAGCATCAGCATTTTGTGTTTTCTATTTTCTCTAACTAATTTAAGTTCCTTTCTCCATGCCTGAGGTAGAAAGATCAGGGAAGAAAAAAAATGTTCTTGACCTCAACAGGATATCTTGTTAGCTTATGGCAGCCTCGAGGACTCTTTCCTGGCATCTGAGAAGGGGGTTACAAGTAACATTCCTGTTGTTTCACTTTTTCCATGAGGCCCAGAGGGTAATTCTATAGCATTTTTCCAACTATAATGAAACATTAACTCTATTTGCAGTAAAGGCAACTCACAAAGCAATGTTTGGATGCTCTTTGACTCCAGTATCCCTAAGCAATGTGCTGCAGCAGATCTGTTTTTCCAAAGTGCTCAACACTTTCTAAAGAACACGCACGCTGTGTGAACAGTCTGCTGTGTGGCAGCAGTTTCTGAGTCCTGACTGCTCTCTCCCTCCTTGTCAAGCTGCCTTTTCAGCTTCCTGAAATATTATTGCTGACATAATGGCATTGCTAAGATAGAGCCCAAGCCAAGCCAGCCACAGATAATAGAAAAACTTCTCTGGGCTTTGGATCAGGGTGAAAGCAGTGAAAGTACCCAGAGGAAGAAGTCCCTTCTTTTCATTTCAGATTGGTCCTTAAAATATGCCTAATACCAGGTATTTCATTCCTGACCTTATGGTAGGCTGCTACAGTACACTGAGGCAACATATTGAAACATATCCCTCATTTTATCTTAAATTCAGATTATTGCATGTTTACTATCTCAAATTGGCAGAAAAATAAAGTACATTAAAAAAATAAAATCAAGAAATGATTACATTAAGCAAACTGTCATCTTGTTTAACTGTGCTAAACACAGAAAAAGAATATTCTGTTCCCCCAACACACTGACTACGTACTGAGTTTATCAATGCTGGCACTAGTTTTGCAATACACACGGGACAGTCTGCAACCTCTTCTTGCAGGCTGTGTTCATGAAATGCAACATGACCTCAGGGCCATCCCCAGGAAATCCTTAACTCCTCTCTATTCATCAAAAATATTAAGCAGTCATTACCTTCCAGGTCCAATCAAGCCTTGTTAAATACCCTCCAGAGATATATATAAATTGGTCAACCTTCCAATGCAAGATTCATGTCTGGACCTAGATTTTGAACAATATTCAAAAACAAGGAATGTCTGGCGCTCAAGGTTTTACTTAATTGTGTCTGGAATAAATCAAATCCACAGTCTAGTTGCACTTCAGCTCTGCATTTCCAAAGTGCTTCTAGTGTAATATTTTAATCTGGTCAAATCAGTATTTTTAGTAAGTAGAAGTAGTAAAAAGTTTTTAAAAATCTTGTGTTTGATAAAATAATTTTCTTGAAATGTGGAATTAGTTGAGAGGAGGAAGTCCACATAAAAATCTTCAGCATGTTTTGGTAACTTACCATTTTTCATTTTTCCACAACAAACTTCTACAGCTGACAACTATGAATTTGATAAATGGACACATACACAGAGAAAAACATGCAGAGTGCCTCATTTTCCACGTGGTGGTCTGTATTTGCAATGTTAAGATCAAGTCTCAGAGCTCAATGTCCCTGATAGGCAGCAAGCCCTCTCCAGTCAGGACACTTGTTTGGCCCACCAGCATCTGAAGAACTGAACAAAACTACAACAGTGCTTTTAATATGTCATGTCAGTCCCAGTTATAAAGTTTGTAGCTGTTACAGCAAGCTAACACCTCAGCACAAACCAAAGTGAAACCTCAGCAGTGACCCTTGCAGAGATTGCAAATATTTTTGAGTTTGTTCCTTGTTACTTTGTCAAGGTACATGCAAATAAACGATTTTAACTATGAGCCATTCCATGACAAGGAAATGGGAATGGCCAATTAACCAATGGTCATGCCACACTGTAAAAAGTGTTTCCTGATTTTCAGAGAGAACCCCCTGTGGCTTCAGGCTGTGCCTGCTGCCTCTGGTCCTAATGCCAGGCATCACTAAAAAGAGCCTGACATCATATTCTCTGCACCCTCCCCTTAAGTATTTCTACAGGTTGGTGAGATCCCCTCGAGCCTTTTCTTCTCCAGACTGAAAAATCCCAGTTCTCAGCCTTTCCTCATCCAAGAGGTGTTTCAGTCCCTCATCTTTGTGGCCCTTCATGAGACTCTCCCCAGTACCTCTATTTCTTTTTTGTACTGAGGAGCCCAAACATGGACACAGTATCTCAGATGTGATCTTACCAGCATTCAGAGACAGAAAAGCAGAAGAACTGCTGGTCTGGTGTTTTGGGTTTTTTTGTTGGGGTTTGGGTTTTGGCTTTTTGTGGTTTTTCTTTTGCTAGTATTGCTTAAGAAAACTGTTACAGCAGAAGAGGTGAGGTTCAGAAGAACTTACACAAACATACAAGAGAAGGAGAGGAACCAGGAATTCACCTTCACACTTTCTGGCAGCAGAGGATGAGAAGCCCTTAAGCCAAATGCCTACCATCATTTGCCAGCCACAGGCTGATGGGAAAATGGAGATGCTGGCCAGCACCACGGCAGGAGTCTGGCTAGAGCTTTCTGGCCAAGAGCTGAGCTGCCAAGCTCCCCACAAGGCCAGAGCCCCTCTGCCTTGACATGGAGAGAAGCCCAGCATCACAAAAACCAAAGCTAGTAAATGTAGCTCATTGGCTCACCCATTTGGTGCTCTTTATCATGCCTGCTTCCTACAGGTTTCTGTGATGGCCACTATAGATGGTGAAAGAAAGCAGCTGCTTTATTTACATCCTTTGGCAGGAACAGGCAAAATGTCTTTCTCTCCTTGGCTCTTGGAAATACAAAGAATTACAAACAAACACAAATGGATGCATGTGCATTTCCAAAGGACAGAATTACAAATCAAACTCTGTTCCTGTGAAGAAGATCCATCTCCCTTTCAAGCAGTCTCCACGGAAGACTCTCTTATTCTGCAAGTACAGGCTGAGCATCAAATTTGAGCTATTACAGCACGTAGCACTTTCCCCCTGCTTTGTACCATCCTAAAAGAATGCACAAGGCAGAAGGATCTTGAGAGATGTTCCCTGCTTCAATCACTTTTTGTTTGAGAATAGAGTGCAAACTGCAGATGTGGCCATGCCTCTGTCATTCATTCTTATTGGAAATGAGGGAATAAGAAACAGTTATAATAAAGCCTGTCTCAAGTACAATCGGCAGGGAGAGTAGTCTTTCCAAAATACTGGAAGTTGTTTTAATTAAACCTGAATTCAGAGCACTGACTCAGAGGATGGCATTTCTAGCAAGTGTAAAACATGGACTAAGAAACACATATCCTGTTGTTACTCTGGGAAACAGAATTTCTTATGACTCCAGAAGTACCATTTACTACCCAGGAAATGCAATTTCGTGGAGAAAAGCATTGTGTGGCTCTTTGGCTATGCACAGATTTATATTTAGAACTATCAATTTTGCCTTTCTTTCCATATTATTGCATTTCTCATACTACTCCAAGCTTAATGCAGGTACTCTTAGGAAGCCCATAAACAGCAATTTTCTTCCTGTTCTTGGCTTGTACTGCTCAGCCATTGTACTGCTTTTTCCTCTCCCCTCCCCGGGGACTCGAACCACCAGGCTCTTTCACTTTCTCTTATACTACAAGTCTCGCTCAATATTGTTTTTTTCTGATTTATATTGCTATTTTGTACTCTATGAGGTGATGTAGCCATTAAGGATCCAAATGAGGTGGCAGATGAAACAGTAACTTTATCCTGCAAGCTCCAGGTTCGCAGCAGAACTGGGGGCAGCTAAGACAGTGAAAAGATGAACCTCTTCTCAGAAAAGCTAAGTGCAAAACCTTATGAATTCATATTTGGCTGACTCTAAACCATGAGGTCATATGTAAGATTTTTTACTTTTAAATGAATATTAGGTTATTCTTAAAAAAAAAAAAAAAATTCCAAGAGAAAAACAACCAACTTTTTGTACTATTTTCAAACAAATTGGCTGGTGACACCTACAAGTCCAGCTGCAGGACAAACAAAGACGACCACGACAATGCCAGACTGTCATCCTACATCAGGAGTAACTTCAATGAAATCAATGCAAGTATTCTGAAGAAAAGAAGGAAATGCTAGGAAAAAGGACAACCAAGCTGTTTTGCTGAGTTTAATTCACCAATTTCACAAGTTTCATCTGTTTCTCTGTATATTAGATGAAGACTGAACCTGTGACCACCCTGGAACACAGGGATAACAGAGAAATCTGCATTTCAAGAACACATTGAATATGTTCATGACTTATATAAAAGTTACATTATTCAACACTGCCACTGTTGCCTTTTTCTTTCCAAAAAATGGACACACCAGATTTTTCTGAAGACAATGGCAGCTATGTGAAGTGATGGACTATAAGGTCTCTTTTTTTCTTTGCTAGAGCATTCAATTTTCAAGCTGTCTCTGTCCCTTTAGAAAACACAGTGTAAAGCTGACAAGTGGGAAAACAAAAACAAAACATTTCACTTACAGAGTATTAACCAGCAGGAACTTCATGAATTGAACAAATTGAAACTGTGGCAACCTCTCCACTCATCCAAAAAAAAAAAACCCACAACAAATGACAAAAGTATTGAAATTGTCTCATTTTCTCACTAACATTGCCTGAAACCAGATGGGGTTTCCCAAAGACATATGGTCCTACTTATATTAAAGTAAAATTCAGATCTGATCATTTTAATCCCCCATAGCTAATCCTATTTGCCTAACCAAGAGTTAAAATAACTAGCACAGCTCACCTTCCTCTGCTGGTTCACTGGGAGGCATCTATTCTGCTTTTTCTTGCTTTAAGCATTCAAGCAGTTCTTAAGGGCCACAAGATATTACCCTACAAATCATATAACTTAAATATTCTTCCTCCTGCAGATTTTAGGAGAAAAGTTCTCCATTTTACTTTCTCTTCTGAAGTAGTCCCTTAAGAGAATGCATCCCTGGGTTTTGGGGTTTGTCTTCTGGTGGAGTTTTCTGGGGTGGGTTGGCTGGTTGGTATTTGGGTTTGGTTTTGGGTTTTGTTGCTTTGTTGGGGTTTTTTTTGCAAAAGCTGTATCTGTTTTACTTACAACACCAACAGACAGAAGAGGAAACCTGCAACTACAGCAACACAGGTCATTAATCAGTCCATAAAATTGTTGTCAAGACCTGGACAAAATTCACAGACTGCTCAGTGTTCACAAAGTTCTCACCAAACATCTGTAACAGTGTGGGGCAGTGGGAGTCTAGAGCACTTCAGACAATGGATTTTGCCAAGATTATGTTATGAAAACCCAAAAAAACTGAGATTGATTAGCAGCACACTTACGGTGCTCAGACCATGTATCTTAGTGTGTCTCCTTTTCATTTACTTTAAAAAAAACATTTTCCATCTGGCAAATTTTAACATTTTTATTCAGCTCTGCCCCCAAATACTCATCACTATCCTACTTGCTCCTTTTCTCCCACAATAAATTCCTTTGCTGACCAACATCACAGCTGTGTCATTAGTTGTCTCCACACTTATCACTTAGACCTTTCCCAAGGGGCTGGAGGCTAGGACATCTTCAGTGTCTGTGGATAGTGGTCCTGGAGCTCTAGGGCTCTGCTGATTTCCAGCTTCTCTCCCCTCTGGCAGAAGCCTGACTGTGTGGCCTGGAAGGGGCTAGGAAGGAGGGCAGCAAAGTCACATTTCCATAAGGCTTTTGAACTGATTTCTCTTAGTTCCATTAAATAGCTGTATATTTTGATAAACTTTCTCCATTCTCTCTTGTAGCCACCACATTTAAGACATTCTGGACAACAAAATAGAATAAATACATTGTTTATCCATTTTATATGTTACTTGAATCTCAAAAAAACCCAACTTGACACTTAGATTAGGAAGCCATGTCATGTGTAAATGTACACAAAAAAATGTCATGTGTAAATGTACACAAAAAAGTGCCAAATTAAGAATTTGCTAAAATTAGATACAATCACACAAATGTTTAAATAGGAATGATTCCTTATAATGTGACTTACTGTGTGCAAAAAGATAACTATGATGACAGCTTCTCAGTGGCAAAACAAAATTTAGCATGGTAAATAACCCTGGGGAACCAACCCAGCCCTAGGAAGAGAACTTGTACCCAGTACAAAATGAGTTTAACACACTCACTGCTACTATACATAGGTGACTCTCAGGATGGCAGCACAGGTCACTCTAAACCCTCCCGTGCTGAGGAAGCCCAGTTTCCACAAACATAAAGGATTTGAGCATGGCAAAAGCCTGCAGTCAGACACACCAGATGCTGGTCTGTTTTTCTCCTACCCCAGATCAGTTCACATTTAAAACTCTGGTTTACCACCAGGGAGGGAAGTGGGTTGGTTTGTTCTGCCCTCCCTTCCCACTTCCCTCCCAGGCCACACATGAAGGTAATGAGAATGCATAATAAGAATCAGACAAAATGCCATTTACTGCCTCATGTTCATACAATAGCTGCACTCAAATGAGGGCCTCTTTGCACAGGAACAGCATGAGGAGGAAACCCCAAACCCCTCTTTTTCCAAGGCTGCTCCTCCCACAGGGGCAGTTATGTGCAATGCCACTTAACTCTGAGGTATCTTATACCCACCTGAAAAGCAGAATAATGTTTATTGTTGTCATTTTTCCAGAACAGAATAAACACAGTTTTGAAAAGAGAAGGGAAGACTGCACACAACCCCCAAGGGCAGGGTACAGTCTCTTTATGTCCATTCAAACAGCAAGGGAAGTGATGAATTTGTGGCACTACTACTTGCAAATTAACTTTCTAGATGGAAACAAACATTTTCACATGCAGCTGACTACTCAAATACAGATGAGATACCACAGCAGCAGGGAAAAGAACATTCAAGAGCTCCATCTTGATACTCTAGGAATCAATTTCAATTACAGAGAGGCATGTACAGCAGCTTTTACACGACAATGAACCTGCCAAAACTAAGGAAATTAAAATATTGTTGAAAATTGCTGATCATAATTGCCCTCCATCCACGTACAGCTCTTGGAGCAAAGCATGTGAGCTGCCAGGACTGCAAACAGAGACTGTTTAGCAAAGCCAGTCAGTGGCTGGGCTCTGCTTTTGCTGGAAAGACAAGCACATCAAGCCTGAAACATCAAACTAGCAGATGGAGGAAGCTGAAGAAATTCAAGGTCATCAAGGGAAATACACTTATCCTGGCCCTGAGATAAATCAAGACAGTGCTGTCTCAGTAAAGTGATAGGTGAAAAGTGGACTGAGATGTTAAGGGAAAGCAGAAGATCAATCCTACTGCCTCCTGCTGCTGGATTCCAGCTGCTTGCTGAAGGGAGGATTTTATATATTCACCATAAAGGAACAATTCTTCTTAAAAGAAATACTTAATTCTAAAGGTCACTCTACTTCCTAATGTAAATAACCCAAATAGCAAACCAGCACCAAAAGGCATGCCAGTATTTAACACAGGAAATGTTACTGAGATCAACTGCTGACTTTCATTTAAAAAGCCCAGACAGCTCAAGGACTGATATCTATTTGTTGGTCTGACCTCTTGGGCCCTTCAACCCACTCGATTATGTCCAAAGAAAAGTCTTTTAAGGACACTCGAAAATACAGTGGCACATACTTCATGATGGAAAGTTATTCTTTTGCTCTTCATTCCTCTGACAGACAATCCCAGGAAGCTGCAGCTCTTGAGATCTCTTGATCAGCTTCTCCTGTAATCACAGTCAGGCAGCAAGGTCAAAAAGGAAACTACCTATAAAACAATTTTAACACTACTTGTATCTTTTTTTTTTTTTTTTTGGTTTTAAGATTACATTTTACTGAAGACTAAAGAAAATATGTACAGTTTCTTGCAAAAGGGAAGGTGTTCTCACGGTTTTGCTTTAATGCTTTCTAACTTCCAGTGAGCAAGGAAAAAAAGGTAAAACAATAAATAGACATAAGTGATGTATCGTGATCCCAGACAGCTTCCTGTCCTGGTTTGCATCAGCAGTGTCATGAAATGAAGAATGACACGATATGCAATAGTTCCCCCAGCTCTGAAAAACATATGTTAGGGTGGTGCATACACTGCAGAATACTGCAGCCAGAGCACACAACTGGAGCACTCACGTTCCTACATGCAAAAAATATCAAAAAAGAATTTTAAGCACCAGCTTAACTTTCAACACATCTTTATCCCACTGAGGTTCTGTACCTTGAACTACTGCTTAAGGCTTAACTGATGCTTACTCCCTTCAAAAAGCACTTTTTAAAAAAATTTTTCTTCCAAATTCCTGAAGGTGAAATCCCAACTAGACTGAAGTTGGCATGAGATCACTTCCTGCAGAGCCAGGATTTCACTTCCAGCTATGAATTTTCTTCAGATTAGCCTGGGACAAACTGTGTTCCTACACTTGTGAGATTATTAGGTAACAAAAATCTGGTAACAAAAAACGTAACAAAAACCTCTGCCTGCAGTCCCTGCGGAAGGATTGGCCTATGCAGGGAGGGCAAGGGATGGTAGCTAAAGCACATTAACTGCACAAAGGAATGACAAGCAGGTCTTTGTCAACTTTGCAAGGTTCTGGCCCCTCTGCCTTTTTTTTTTTCCTCCCCATTAAAAAAAATCATGTGGGGAGTCTATTAAGAGAAGAGTGCAGAGACTCTCAGGATGGACTGGTCTGTTGTCTTCATCCTCTCCAGGCAATGCCCCAAGAACTAGGGACCCAAGTATAGCAAAAATCAGTATAAATTACCAAATGACATTTTTGAAAAACTTTTCATTTTTTAAATTATTTTAAAATATTCCAACTAACTGGTGCTGCAGCTTGTCTTTTTCATCAATAGCAATCTTGATGTATTTTTCCTTACTGATGTCTGAGGAGGCCTAGGAGACAGCAAAGGTAGTCAGACTATCACTTAAAAGCCCTAACCTGCAGAATCCCTTATTTTGATATGGATAAATTTATCTTGCACATTATTTCCTGCATTTTGCATCCATTAACTTGGAGGAGCTGCAAACAGGGGAGGAAGCAGGGAGCATGGAGATAAGAGCGCTCCAGATGATGATTTTTGCAAGGCTGCAAAAGTACCATGAAACTCAGTGCACGTGCACTGTGTGGGGAGGGGGTGACAGAGTGGAGGCAATAGCTTTAAGTTCATTCTATCCTGCCCAATAAATCTGTGTCTGACAGATCCCCACAGGCCTATATATCATTTTCTTTTTCTTTAATTAGGAGACCAGCTGCAACTCCTTGGCCAGAGCCCAGTCAAGCTTCCCATGCTCCTTCTCTAAGTTTCTCCAACAAATAGTGCTAAGAAGCAAAGAAAGTGAATACAAAATTTAGCATGTGACAAACTCTTCCATGTGTGACCTCTGTACCACGCAACCTGTAAATCCACATCAGACTGACTTGATGCATAAGGGCATGACAAGGCAAAAAAAATGGATCTGGACAGTCTATGAACTTTATTTCCCACCCAGTCTTTCCCCTTTTCCCATATCTCCACACATTATCCATCATTTCCGCACAATCTGAATGAACAAGAAGCACAGATTCCACAATGTGCCATCTACAGCAGGGTAGCTCCTTGTTTAATTCTGATGAAGTTAAATATTTACTGGAGGGAAGCATACTGCCCCAGAGAGTATTTTTGAGAACTTCATCCCAGAAGCAGGAGGCGGGCAGTGTCACAACTTACTTCTGTTCAATATATCCAAGATAATGAAATACAGCTTCCCACAATCATTTTCCTATCTCTCTCCTCCAAGAGAAAAGTAACTCTTTCAGAAACTTTCTGGCTATCTTGGACTTGCCCCTGGAAGTAGCAAATGCCTGCAAGAAGCTGAAGATCCAGACCAAATGCAAATGGTGCATGCCAGTCTGCTACCAGTGAGTTGAGGAACAGAGAAGCTTTAACTGCTGTGTCCTGTGTTTCGTCCATCCACTGCTGCTCCTGTTTCCCACAGATATAAAATTTTTAAAAATAAATAATCAGGAAACAAAATCATCTCACAGTAGGCACTACATTTCTGTGCTCTACAGGCACCTGAGGTGCAGATTTGATTAAAACTTGTGAGCTCAGGTTACCCTCGAAGCTTGGCACCCTACGAATTTTCTTCTTTCAGACACAGGTAAGGAACAAGGGGCTGCTGCCACTGCCTGGAAACCTCCTCAGCCTGGCTGCTGCCACTTCCAGTGCTGCTCTGCTCTAGTGGCACAGGAAGCAAGATGTACCCATCCGAGTCTATCCTCTTTGGAAAGCAACAGTGGGGATGCTCCTAAATCCATTTCAAAGCTTATTTCACAGTAAGTCTGTATAGCTTCCTGAAGAGGCTGTATATTTTATCATCAGCTGAACTCTGAAAACACCAGACATTTCTGGAGTAGCTTTTTAGCAGGACAGTGAGCTGGCAGTGGGAATAGGAGCAGTTGAAATCACCACTCTTTCCTGCTCTCATCCTGAGTCCCACATCCTATTTCCTCATTCTATCTTCAATCAATGTCCCCCAATGAGTTCATCAGGGGAAAGCACTCAATATTAAATGCAGAGCTTCTTCAAATGTAATCAGATGGATAATAATGGATAATAAAATCAATCTAGAAAAAAGCCATTCAGAAGGACAGTGGAAGAAAAAAATGTGTGCAGTAAACAATCTTTGATTCACCTTAGCCTTTCAAGATAGTGATCAGACTGGATGCTTGTTTTCACAGGACACAGTGGGGCGAGATCATGCTCTACCCTCCTACAGACTGCTTTGATGTTCTGCTGTTACAGAGATCGCCTCGGTAGCCAGAAGGAGTTAAAGAAAAACATAAAAGAAAGGACTGC
The DNA here is from genome assembly GCA_013398075.1 of Notiomystis cincta. NCBI lineage: Eukaryota > Metazoa > Chordata > Aves > Passeriformes > Notiomystidae > Notiomystis > Notiomystis cincta. The sequence continues at coordinate 141,554 of VZRX01006411.1, forward strand.
TGGGAATGACAAGTCTCTCAAGATGGTAGGGAGCACGTTAGGCTGCTACCAAGCAAAGTGCACTTCAGGCCAGTCCGTGCTATGATGCTTTGTTCTCTCCTATAACAAGATACAGCAGGTCACAGGTTTGCTGTAGACAGAAAATACTGGTAAAGGCTCTTTATAGGTTTCTTTACAACAGCTTTAACCTCTCCCAGAGCACCGCAGCAGGATGGTGAAACAGCATTGCTGCGTTCTCCCGGCAGGTGCACGCTCTGGGCCGGGGCACAGGAGCAGCCGAAGGCATGGGCGGCTGGAGCAGACCCTCCGGCGGCTGGGCCCAGGCCGCGGCTGGGGAATGGCCGTGTGACAGAGCCGGGGCCCGCCCGAGGGTCAGCCTGCGCCGGCAGGGAAGGCAGCACGGCGGGCCGGCAGCCTGGCTGCCTGGCGGGAGCTCTCGCGTGGAGCCGAGGGTGACGAGCAGCCGGAGGGTGACGAGGGGCTGGGGGCCCACAGCAACCTCCTGTCACCACCGCCCCACGAGCACCAGGGGTCCACGAGCAAACGGCAGCTCCCGGCCCTTCCTGTAAAGCCTTAATTCCTCACACAGCCCTGTCCCTCCCCAGCTGCACACAGGCAGGGCAGATAACAGGGCAGGACACATTAACAGCAGCAGGTCCCTGGCGTGAGATTAGGCTCCACCTAAGCCTTAGGGGATATCGGCCCCATGCAAAATTGCCCCGAAGTAGTTAGCTGAGGACTTAGATAATCAATTTGGTTTGCTGCTCGGACTGTCCTTTGCTCCCCGTTATTCATCACTGCTCCGCTTAATTCACCATAAAGGAATTCCTGAGGAACTGCCCTGCCGTCAGGAAGGCTCTGTTTATTCAAAGGAAAGTCCAAAAGTGCCAATAATTGAATTATTTCACTTGGCACCGACTGCTTAATTTAAGCAGATTTCTTTAGCAGAGAAACAGCTTTGGGGGAAAAAAAAAAAGAAAAAAATTTAAAAGAGGAAAAAAAAGGAAGAGAAAAATTAAGATCAAGAACAATGAAGTTTTTTTAATTAGCCACCAGGCTCCAAGTGGTGGCTTGGAGAAAGAAAATGGGCTCCAAAGCTATGAGAGACCACATGCAGTAAGTGCAATGCTTTGCTGTGGACTCATTGGAGTTCCTGCAGAAAACACAAGCTGCAGCAAGAGGAACCTCCACAAGGCCAATACTGCTGGTCCCCTTTGGCTTTACACTTTAAACCATTTTCATGGAGAGTTGGGAATGACCAGGGAGAAACTGTTCCTGTCTGTATCTTTTGATTAAACTTCTTCCATTTGCCCTTGTTTTCAAATTTTAACCTAGGGCCCTTCCTATCACAAAATTTCTGAAATATATTGGCTGATACTGGCAGAGTACAAATTATTATAAAATCAACACATGCATTGACAATTATGTTGTCTTTTTAATGTATTATAACAGTATAATGATATTTCCTTTCCCAAAATTTTCTATCCCACTGAAAGCAACCAATCTACACTTCAAAAATATCAGCTGCTATAAGACAAATAAACTGTTGAAACTTGTAAATGGTATCAGAAGTCAATATTTGCAGAGCTGACATATAACATGTCAAATAGAGTTTTCATTGCTCTACTTGGGTGATTTCTTTTATTAAAGAACTTTTGTAACCTTTTCATTCCCTCCTCAGAAATTCAGAAAAGGAGAGTGATGGATCAAACTTTTAGCAGAGCTGCAGAAAGAAAAGTGTACCTTTGAAGTATTTCAACTGTAAACCAATGATTACAGTACAAACCCAGCATTTTATTTCTCAAAGTGTAACACAGGACAATATGAAACTGAAACTAAATAAAGAGGACATTTGATACAGCTGGAAGCATAACCCACAAGTTTTGCACCGTAATGATCTCTCTGATATCTTTGTCTTTCTTGCAAAGTCACATTAAAACACAGGTTGCATAGACACAAATAGATATTCCTCTAAGTAGACAGACACTTGGCTTTTTGTATCACTGAGTTTAGCATTTGTCACTAGACACATCTCTAAAAAAACATCACTGTAAGAATCCTTTTCAAGAAATTCTTCTACAGTATGTTGTTCCTGGCCTATACCATGTACTTAATGTCAGAGATACAAAATAATCTTTTCCAAATTATTTGCATGAGAGCTTCACACTCTATCAATTAAAGCAGGAAATGGAATGTTTAAGAAAAAGCCCACATTCTGATTTTCCATAAAACCTCTGCTATTAATACATCCAGATTCACTCCATGCTGTGTTTATGATTAGAATCCCTTGCGGAAACATTGGCTGGTTAATAATCATCTACATCTGCCACAATATCCCATTTATGCTTCAGCCTACATCCTTCCATTGTTTTATTAGCTACCTTCAACAAAGGATTGTCAGAATTATTTCCTCTCTGTTCGCAGGAATAATCTGAGGCTGAAAGAGAAGAAAATAAAAACCAAAAGGTGACACTGACTTGTAGTACTGGGATGGCAAATAAAGATTTTTAAAGGTCTTGTGCATTATTTGACCACTAAAGCACTGTGTTTCTTAATTAGAATTTACAGCCTAGACCACCCCCTGAGTTTTTAAGGGTCTGACCTGACCAACCCCAGGTGGTTTGCCCTTTCTCAGGGTTCATCCCAAGAGCAAAGCCCTGAGATCCTGGTGGCAGAGGGCATGGCTGTGTCACCCTGAGACCAAGCAGCAGTGCTGGCTGCATCCCCAGTGGCTGGCAGGGCCAGGTCTCTGCAGGGCCCCAGTCAAACCTGTGTCCTGGGGCTACTTCTGTTTAATCCACGACAACACAGCTACTGAGCCTGCAACAGGCATGGGGGCCAGAAACCTCTGCAGATATTTGCAGGTAAATGCACAGCTTGGTTCATGACCAGTGTCACAAAAACACTGTTCTGCTGAATTCTTAAGTGAAAAAAAAAAAAAAGGCTAGAGATCTCTGTTTTTCCACAGACTGTGGTGGGATAAAAATGCAGTCTGTTACTTTGACATGAAAAGGGGACAAGAAATGGACAAGGTACATTTTACAGGCAACAGAGACCTAGGATCATTTTTTAGCCAGGGACAGTTTCCAATCTGACTTGTCCCACTGCAGCTCTTGTTTTGAGGGCCTTCAGCTGAAGATGTCCAGGGAAGGGAAGGAGCTGGATGTAGGAGAATGCCTCGCTGAGCAAGGACATGCAGAGTTAGGCTACGTGCACAACCCAGGCTTCAGCAACCTTGACTGTCCTTGATAGACAAGAAAAAGAAATAAAGTGGCTAAAAAACAAGTAATAGGATGTTCAAGCAGGAAGAGAAAACAAGAAGATGTAACCATAAGAGCTGATTAGAGAGGAAGTATACTTGCCTATCAATAAGCAATCAGCACTGACTAATGTATGCTGTTATTAGCTGTTGACCTATCAGAAACTGTTAAGTAATGCATAGATAATTATTAAACATTTATAATCAGGCTGTTTAGAGGGAATAAACAGAGTTCCACTGATAACTCTATGAGTATGTGTGGTTCATCCCAGCAGCTCTCCACATCTGGCGCCCGAACAGGGACCCCGGCTGCCTGAAGCAGCAGAAACTGATGCAGAGATCACAAAGCTGCAAGGGGACAGACGCTGAAGAGGTGGTGAGAGCGGGGAGAGCTGCACGGCAGAGACGTGATGGCTGGGAGCACATACTGCAGTCAGGTGAGAAAGGTCGCTCCTTTTCCTCTGCCCGAGCTGCTGACATGGAACTAGAATTTGCAGCGGCTCAAAAACTCCTCCTCAATATCCTCGCTAAGCAAGGGGAGGTTGTGAGAGAGAAAGACCTGGAAAAGGTCATTGACTGGGCTCGAGAAAATGGACATTTGAAGGTGCCCTCTCCTTTGTTTGCGGCTGAGGAATGGCGAGAAGTGGGGGATCATATGTGGGACTGTCAGATTAAAGGACAGGGCAAGGACATGTCTGCCCTTGGCGGGACTTGGTGAGTAATCGTTAACACCCTGAAAATATGAGAGCTGAGTCTAAAGCAGCAGCAGCCGCCGTTCACGCAGTTGCTGCGCCTGTTATGGTCAAAGGGACTAGTGGCTCTGGAGAAGCCATAAAGGGGGGGGTCTCCGCGCGACGAAGGGGCAGCGAGCCGAGAAACAACATGCTACCGTAGCAGAAATGCTACAAGAGCAAGGAAAGCTGAGCACCAGCCCCGTTAAGGCACCCAGCAGTGAAAGTGCTCCTACCAGGGCACTAAACTCTGAAACAATTGCCATCTCACTCATGCAAGTGGAATCTGAGGGCGGTCTTGCAAGTCAGCCGCGTACTTACCCTGAACCCCCAAGGGAACCACAGGCTGTCCTCTTGCCCGAAGTTAACATGATAGATTCAGAAGATGAACTGCCTGATCCTGACCAGCTCCCCCCAGGTCCAGGTAATAATATGGAACAGGCAGATCCATCAGTTGAACAGCTTAAGCAACAGTGACAAGAGGCTATGAAAGGGAAAAAAAGTTTGCGGAAACTTTGGCGAGAACACCAGCAGAGCCTTCTGCTGGCATGAAGACAGTGCAATCGGCCCAGCAATTGCTGAAGCTGGCTACTCCGGAGCCCTCAGCCTCCCCTATGGGTGATGAACACCGTGCACCGCCTCCCTATGCCCCAGCAGCAGGGACCAGTCAAACGGGATGGCGATGGTCAGGGGTGATCCGAAATGCAATCATAGAGGGTGACTGGCAAATTGCCAGCAATCCTGCTTGTCCAGTTTTGTATGATCATCAAGAGCCTCGTTATGGACAACATGATTGGAAGACCCTACAGCAATCGAAAAAGACAGTGGCAGAAAATGGCATCAAGTGTGATGCAGCACGACTCGGGTTGCAATGGGTGTTTACAGCAGATGTGAATTCCCCAACAGACTGTATGAATCTTACCCAGCTGCTACTGACCCCTTCACAATACGCTGTGTGGCATCGGGAGTGGAAGAGAATAGCACAACAGGAAGCAATGCGACCGCGCGACCCGCAAGATATGCTCTATGGCCTGAACGCTGATATGCTGATGGGATCAGGAGTTTATAACAACATGCAAGTCCAGCTAACCTATCCCCTAGCTATGCATAACTTGGCTGCACAATTGGCACACATAGGCTTTTCTGCTGTACCTGATTCTCATCCCCAACCAAGTTTTCCTCAATAAAACAGGGACATACAGAGCCATATCCTTACTTTATTGATAGGCTTTCGAAGGCCTTGCTGGAGCAGGGTGATATGGCAGAAGAAGCTAAACAAAATATGTTTAAAATGTTGGCATTTGAAAATGCAAATCCACCAACAAAACAGCTCCTTGCTATGCTTCCCAGGGGCGCAGAGGTCGGCAACATGCTGGAACTGGCCAGCCAAGCTGCATATCAGCGACAAGGACAAGTACTAGCTGGAGCTGTAGCAGAAATAATGAAGCCAGCTACGAAAGCGATCACTGCAGTAGCCGCCCAGTTGACTAATAAACAGCAAACTAAACCCAGCTCTGGCATCTGTTTGAAATGTGGGAAAACGGGACACTTCAGGAAAATGTGCCAAGCGTCGGTGTGGTGTGATCGCTGTCAGAAAGACTCCCACTCAACTAGTGCCTGCCGAATGACAAAAAATGGGAAAAAGAGCGCGACAGGTCACCGCACTGGGACACAAGTTGCTGTCCCCACTCAGTCCACAGCTTACAACCCCCTGCAGTCCGCAACCTACCAAACCCTGCAACCCGGGGCAGCCTGGGAATTGATTTGGCAACAGCAGTAACTGTCACATTGATTGACCAAACCCTGCAGAAAATACCCACAGGAGTTCACAGGCCACTTGTCCACATTGACTCCTGTGTTGGGGCATTACTGCTCAGATGGTCCTCCTCTGGGCTAGTGGGACTCGTTGTGCTGCCAGGAGTTATCAGTGCAGATTATACTGGAGAAATTTATGTGGATGCATACACTTTATGTCCTCCCCTTACGATCAAAAAGGGCACACGCGTAGCCCAACTAGTACTGGTTGAAAGTTTATACTCCTCCAGAGAAGGACTCCCCACACGTGGGCATCGAGGCTTTGGATCTTCTGGACAATCAGTTATTTCCCTAGTCTAGAAGATGAAGGACTGGCCAATGGTCAATGTTAAAGTGGCCCTACAAGATGCAGAATATTCTGTGTCAGCAATGCTGGACACTGGAGCAGACGTTACCATCATCAGTCGCTCCAAGTGGCCACGAGGCTGGGCTCTCCATCAGGCTATAGATGCGGTGCAAGGCGTTGGTGGAGGAGCCAGCCCCCTTTGCAGTGCTGATCCAGTTGCGCTGAAGTTTCCTGAGGGCCAGGTAATTAATGTTAGCCCATATGTCATGCCACTGCCGGGAGGTTTAGGAGGACTCATCGGACGAGATGTCCTGAGTCAATTAGGGGCAACCCTTCACATTCCCAATCAGCATTTTTAACAATGGCCACTGTGGAAAAGCCACCAACCCCGAAAATTCAAGACTGATAACCCCGTATGGGTTGAGCAGTGGCCACTATCTAACGAGCAGCTGAAAATTGCCCATCAATTGGTGCGTAAACAATTGCAAGTCAAGCACATACAGCCATCTATTAGTCCATGGAACATGCCCATCTTTGTCATTCCAAAGAAGTCTGGCAAATGGAGACTGCTGCACGACCTGCCAGCAGTCAATAAGCAAATGTGGGCAATGGGATCAATACAAGCAGGAATGCCATCTGCAACCATGTTACCTCAAAATTGGCACATTCTAATTATAGACCTTAAAGATTGTTTTTTTCGCAATCCCATTATAACCAGAAGACACTTTAGGTTTGCATTCACCTTGCCTGAAATTAACAAACAAGCACCATCACAGCGCTTCGAATGGGTGGTCTCGCCACAAGGAATGAAAAATTCTCCTACCATGTGCCAACTTCATGTTCATTGGGCTCTGATACCGATTCGGAACATGTTCTCATCGACCCTCGTTTATCATTATATGGACGATATCTTATTCTCTCGGTCAGCTTTTTCCGAGGACGACATCTTTAACATTACGCAGGTACTAGAAACAAAAGTCTCGTTGTTGCCCCAGAGAAAGTTCAAAGGGCAGCACTGTGGAGATATCTTGGTTGGACAATAACAGCCAAACAAGTTCGGCCACAAAAATTTGTCCTCCATCCAGAACTTCAAACTCTCCACAGCTGGAGTGCTCTGCTCTAAGGCAGACTGGGCTGACAGGTAATGTTACCCACCACAAAATATTAGAAGAGAACAATTAGTGCTATTGAGAGTTAATGAGTAGCAATGGTAACAGAGGTAATGTTACCAGTTAGATGCCCTCCTCTAAGCAGCCAGATCGAAGACTTAACCAGAGGCAAAACACATTCCCAGCTGCCAGGTGAGAAGCAGAGGAAAAATGTGTGTTGAAAACATGCAACAGGCTTCTAAAGGTGATCCACAAGTCTTCTGGAAACTTGTTGCTGAAATTACTCAACTGATCGGGCTAGCTTTTGAGGATGCCTGCTGCATATTAAAGCATTTGATGCACCCAAAAGCACAAAAAGGAAAGAAAACCATAACAATGTGCCAAGAATCAATCTGACCCTTCATTTGTGAGCAACATAAACATTGGTTCCATTCAAACTGCCTCATGATTTGTTTTGCCATTGGAAAAGGCAAGCTCTACTTCAGTTAATTTTGCCTTAGCACTTTAACTAATCAAGTCCTACACATAAAAATTTGACTAAGTCAGAAGAAAGCATGACAACAAAACATTATGGTGTGGACCAGGAGAAATATCTGTGAAGTACAAATAATATATGAAAGAAAACTGCATATTCTGTGCTGGGGGGTAATTGCCATTTTCCCCAGTCAGTCAAGCCTTGTGCTGAGCAGTGAAGGTGGTGGCATTGCCTAATCAAAGGGTACTAACAACAGATGGAGTTTTCCCCCCTAAGCAGGGCTAGAAGAACACACTGCCTGAAACTGACTTTTCAGTAGGTCCCCAGAAAGGGCAACAGCACCTTGCCCATTGCCTCCAAAAAAACCCACCAATCACTAAAACAAACACCTTTGCCCACATACTTGAGAAAGAGAGGAAGAACCAAGGAGGAGACAGAGGAGATGAAGTAAGAGAAAAGAGACTATGTGGGTGTGACCTGGGACCCTGCAAGGAAGGACACACCCTGTGCCTCAGGACCTTGGTGACACCAAGCCCTGTGACTGGCACAGCACTCACCTGCTGCTCCCAAGGGACCACACAGCTGTGCTCCTGCTGTATGTTCACTTCTGGCAACAGGAGTCCATGTTCACTTCTGGCAGCACCACAAGCTATGCCACTAAGAATAAAACTGCAGTTCTTGTTCATCCCTTAATTATGTGCCCAACAATGTTCAAGTTCAATTTCCATCGAAACCGAGATGTCTCTAAAATGAAGATGTTTCATGCTGTTCCCCACCTCTCCTCCTTTCTGTTGCTCTGCAGTCTGAGCAGCCCCACAGCAAGAGGACCATGGTTCCCAGTGATCAGGATCCAGGCCAATTCGAGGCACAGGCAGTAACCTCCAAGCCAAGGACGGTCACCAGCTGAAGACTGGGTACAGCCACAGCCACTTTTGCACTAATACCTGATCACAAGAGCTGGCTTTTGGAAAGGAAAGCTGAAGCTATTGGTGCCTGCCCAGGCTAGGCCTAGAAGCAGCATGGCCACAGTAGAGCAGATATCCAACTCCTGAGTGCAGTAAAACACAAGGGAGATGCCTGTCAGATCGCTCTGAGGCCAGGATTGCTCCTCTACACCTCATTATCCCTCCAGCACTTCTGCACCATGGGGGTGGCCCCCCAGCCCACCCAGGCTTCTGTCCAAGCTGCACAAAAACATCCTGGGAACTGCATTATAAACCAGAGAGTCTGTGCAAAACAAGAGCTGAAAACTCACTACCCCACCAACCAAGTACTGTGTCTCTGAGCACCATAACTACATCATTTAATCCTGCTCTGGGATCTTATGAGGTAAGGAGAAGGAGAGACACCATCCTGCAACAGTTAAAGCTCTTGCTTTGATCAGTATTTCACAGAAGTAAACTATAAAGCCACATCATCTATTCAGCCTCATGGTGTCCTTGTCAGTTTCCAAACAATTCACGTTGGAAGAAACATTCAGTTCCCGCATGCCTGCTCAAAAATGCAGCCGCAGAAGGCAGCGGAGGCTGCCTTGCACACAGCCACTTCTGGGCAGGCAAAAGAGAAAATATCAGTGTCCTACAACAACCACTGACATTCTGGGTTTAGATTAATTTCACTTTAAAGGACTTAGATTTGAGAAACCATAGTTACAAAAGTAGAAAACACAAATGAAATAATAACGACTTGTTAAAAATCCTGCCTTTCAGGGAAGCAGCTCCTGCCTTCAAATACCAGATTTAATACCACCATTTTGCATTTTTGATTACATTAACCTTCTCCAACATCAAAATGAAAAGAATATTACTTAATACGTCTGGGAGGGGTTGTTAAAACAGTTCTATTACAAAGCACCTCTGGCAAGTCCAGCCAGATAACTAGACAAGACCACCTCTTGTAAATACAACACGTAAACCCTTCTCCTGACAGCATTAGTTCAATAAACATAACATATTTTGTAAATCAAATATAATTCATAATTCATACTGTGTTCACATTCATACTGTAATTCATCTTAAATATCTCTAACTACCACAGTTCATGCAGTCTATCAAGAGGCATCTCAGCAGAAGTGTGATTCACAACTTCACAGGAATGCTGGGGGAAGGTTTTTGCTATCACTGTGAATGTTGATAATTGTATTGTTACTGAGAATAACTTGCAGGAAGGCAGTGCATAGTAATACTAGATGAGTTTTGTGTGTCTAGAAAAGGGAGAGAGTTCCTCTTCTGAGTCCATCACAAATCCATGAGCATTCTGGATCTGTTCTAATAATCAGGTTCTTGACACTATGTGCAGACTTACGTTTGCTGCTAACACATCAACAAACTGCTGTGGTCTATAAAAACAACCCATTGTAAGATGACACCTTGGTAATTTTAAAACCTCTTAAAGAAAAAAAAAATCTCTGTTAACCAAAAGCTTTGATTAAACTCTATGGTTAAGCCCTGTAACAAGTACAGAGAGATAGACACAAAGCAAAAACATCATAAGAAAATTAAAGCTTAAAGAAACCTCCAAACCCACCACATCATAGCACCATTTCTGTGCTGTCCCTGTGTCAGACAAATGCTTTGCAGCCCTTCACACACCACAACAATGGCTCCCAAAGTGACGGAAATGGCATTATCCAAGAATTTCAGCAACATTAGTAGTGCAGCGTTTCCTGAAACCGCTACAAGCCATAAACAACCATGGAGAAGTCAGCCTGAGATGCCATTTTCACTCCATCTGTGCAGCAACTAAATGGTGCACGAGAGCCAGTATTCACTCCTACTCAGAGACAGCAGCTCTGCCACGCAATCCAAACCTTGCAAAAGCACTGCCTGGACACCCACCGGGTGGCTCTTCTACACTGGGCACCTCCAGCAACAGGAGGTCGCTGATCACATTCTCTGATCAGAGCTAAATTGGTCAATTAACCAGTACTCCAAGTTCCTGCTGCAGTTAGTGGAATGACCCAGGCATTTCAGAGACTAATTCATCCCCTTTTCAATATGTGTCAGAGGTAGCAGGGTGCTCATATTAGCTGTTCTCTACTCGCAGTTGGAATATACGCATGCCTTCTCTCTTGCCACAAAAATATGAGATACAATCTATTCTACGTGGCTGTTTCAGGTTTGTTATTTTTAATCCAAATAACATACTCATTGACATTTTCAACTGCTACTTTTTTTTCTGAAAATAAGCCTTTCCTCTTTAGTGACAAGCTGCACATCTTGCAGAAATTGAAAAAAGGACGGCACCAGATAAGTGCATCCTGTCTGCCTTGAAATAAGTTTGCTACTTCCTTTTCCAAGAAGATAAGAAACATCTGCATACAGGCATTACTACATAAAATTTACCTCTCTGTAAGGGAAGGCCTAATTGAAAATTCAAATTATTTTTATACCTCATGGACATAACCTGGTATACCAATTCAGGTAGGTATGTTACAACCTGAGCAACGAGGGGGTGCCATCGAGCTGTCCAAATTACATACAAGGGCTGTCTATCATTCAGAGAGACAAATTTCACCTTTTTCTCACCAAGTAATTACAAAACTACACCAGATATTCATTTTCTTTCCTGTGCTTCTCATATTCTTTTTCTAGCTATTCTGTTCCACCACCTCTCCTCTTCCTATCTTCCATTATTCTAACATCAACATCACAAATTTTATCTGCTATATAACTATTCTTCATCCCCATTCTCCCTCCTGCAGATGTGTCTCTTCTTTAACACAAAGCTGCTTCCTCTGGTTCGTGCAAGCCACCCCACCCCATTCCCAGCTCCCTGCTCATGCTCTGACTGCAGCCCAATAATGAGTCCCCAAAACTCATCCAATTATCTACGTGAGGCAGGTCAGGTCATGCCTCACTTGCTTCACCTGGAGGACCTTTCTGCTGCAGGCACTGTTTTGAAGCTGGATGCTCAGGAACATGAGCTACAAGTGGGGTTAGATCCTGTCAAAGGGGAGCAGCTCTGCCCAGCCATCACACCTGCCTAGCTCTCCCCACCCTGTTATCTCACTGCATCACTCTCAGGGTTTGGGTAGCCTGGCCCTTAGGAGAAGGGTAACGTTGTTACAGCTACAGCTGCCTGCTACCAATCTCTCGGCAAGGAGAGCTGAGGATGTCCTGGGTCCATGCCTGTGAGACAGACAGATGGCCATGCTGCCATCCTGCAGGTTTATGTGGGCTTTCTCCCACCCACATCCTCTGATTTCCAAGTTCCTCTGCCCACCCCGATTAGTGGAACATCAACTTCTGTTACATTTCTTTATTCCACCTGCATCATGGCATCAAAACTACCTTGGAGCAGTCTTTGAACAGCTAGAAACTCTTCCACTGTAACAGTTTCATGGCTAAATGCACTCATGACATTCAAGCTGACAGGTGTTTGTCACCCTGAAAACAGAGAGGACAAGTACAAACATGTCTTAAGCACCAGCTCAGAGGAGCAGAGGAGCTCTGGAGGTGATGCAAACCATCGTGCAACCGTGTCACACAGGAGAACAGAGCAAGGTGCTGCCTGCCTGACGCTGCCTGCACCCCTTGCACCAGACCCTTCCACAACCATTGCAAAGATTTGAACCTGGGAGAAGGCCACAGCCTTTTCTAAGGACATTAGGAGTGGTTCACTCAAAAGACAACTCTTGATGTATTTGGGCACCCCACTTTCCAAAGAGGGTTATCTTCCCACCAGCCCAGCCCCTCCAACAGGCTCTCCAGCAGATGCCAGCTCCAGAGGGGCAAACCTGGGAGGGAACCCTTTTCCTGGAGATGCTCTAATGGCTCCTGGCTGCTATCTGGTGGCCCAGGCAGGCCCTGGCACCGGCTGCAGCTCCAACAGGAACCCCACCCAGGACCACTGCTGCTCCCTGACACACCAGATACTGCACAGCCGGTCTCCAAATGCTCCATTATCTTAACCAAAAACGTCTGAATGCATTTTCATTGTGGGAACTCTACAGCAGCACGATGTCCAAAAGCCACACCCTCCTCCTCAAAAGTGCAGGGCGGGAGATTTGATTTGTAGAAGTCGGGTACAGAAATGCAAGCCCCATCATCCAATTACCCAGATAATGTATTACAACTTTTGTAACTTCATTCATTTATCATCTTCCTTTCTTTAGCCAGCAATATCTGCACTGTGTATTTACACATGAAGTCGCTGATTTTAGGTGATAAGCTCCTCTGAACATGTGACACATTCTTGATCTTTATTAGAAAAACAGCTCCATCCTGTATTTTTCATATTGGTGCAACTGTAAAGCAAAACAAAATCCACATTTTCTATTTGGTTGAAAAGCATGCCTTACAAATAAGTCACAAAATAAAACATAATGATGACAGCAGGTATGGAAAGAAGTAATGAGCTTGGAGTGGCTCAAACAGTTTCCTTAAATAAGCAGCAATTAATTTACATTTGTTCTCCTCATGCAAATCATCACTTTTGTGTTGTTAATTTTATTTTTTCTTTTTAGTACACTTTTTTTTTCAGGTACACATCATGAAAGTAAGAATGACACTATAATTAAAATTATATAGCCAGTAAACATTATGAGTCAGTCAGCAATTTTTAAACAAAATTAAATACTCTTTCGTTTGTTCAAATGTTCGAATACAATAATTCTTTCATTCATATTGTCAGAATTTTCACAAAACTACTTTGTCCAGTTAGTTAAAAAGAAGACATAGACACTTTGAAGAAATAAAAAAGGAAGGACAAACCTCTTTGGAAAAAGAGAACAAAAATGGAACGCAGAATATTGTTTCAGTATATAAAAGGCTTGTATAAAGAGATTTTGGATGAGCTGTTGGTCAGCCTCATCAAGAATACATGAGAAATAAATCAGCTTGATTTTCAGTGAGGAAACTTTTGTATAGATGTCAGTGAAAGCTTTCTAACTGTAAGAACAGCTAAGGCCAAGCTACTTTAGGAAGGTTACGTATACAGACAAATTAGCAAAAAACAGCTATGTGGGAAGAAAATTACCTTATTATCCCCTTACAATGGTGCTAAAAGCCTCCAGTAACTGACTGCGCCAAAATGAAACAAAAAATGATTGTTGCAAGTGTCAGCAGGTTGGATTAATTTTTACATGAATTAGGGAAAAGCAATATTTTCCATATAAATGATGCACAGTTTAAAACTAATGGCTTTGAAACTTTTTAATATTGTACTTGCTTTAAAATAGCCTTCTTCAGATTTGGACTATATTTTGGGAAAGTTCACAGTACAAATTTTCCATACACCCTTTGCAGAAGTGTTTGGAATGAACGTCTGCTAGCTGACAGTACAGTTGTGCATTTATATATGAACTGATCTTCATGACAAAGACAGTTTTCTTAGGACATTTTGTTACTTCTTGCCAAAATCTAAGCTACCACTTCACAGTGGAACACTCACTCTTTTCTTTCCACAGTCTAGACAGGAGCAGTGACTCTGTAACTAAGGTTTCCAAATCCCGTCAGTTATAAAACCTCGGTATTAAAATTTCACAACATTTTAACTAATGAAATGTTTCTGACCAGAACTGTAAATAACCCCAACTGTTTGTTGCAGGAGGCAACACTCAGCAATACAATCAGTGTGGCATCTCTGTCCCAGGAGGGCAAATCTTCCTCAAAGTTGCCAAGGTCAGAGGGAGAAAGAAAAAAAAAATGGAGTGGACAAATGCTGACCCAGATCCTTTGGATGGTGGTAAAATCCCCACGGTGCTCAGTGATGCCAAGACTTTGTCAAGGGAAATTATTGCAGTTTTCTGCTATGGTAACTAGTTAAAAAATCAGGCTGTTTACTGCAGAATGCCACCTGCTACTGCCTGGCAAAGTACATCCAAACAGTCACACAGGGCTTATTATCACAACAAACAGGAGTTTTCATTTACAAATCCCAAAGCGCTGTGCTGAAGTGGTATCCTTATCCCCACTCAAAGGCAGGGGGAAGGACAAGGAGAAGAGAGATGAGTGCATGGACAAGGCAGTTTCTCCAGATAGAATGATGGCCAAGGGGAGGATGGGGCTCAGCTCCCCAAGACACTATTGCTGCATCTTCTCCTATAGGCTGCATAATTAATTCAGCAGGAAAGGATTTCATGTGGTGCATTGTCTGCCAAAACACATGCAGAAAAGCAGAAGCTGGTTAAGTACCATATATTGCTTATTTCACCACATTCTGCTGGTGAATTTGGAAGGGGACACAGTGAGCCAGGCTCACTGGTCCAGTCAGGAGAACCAGCCTCCAGCACTGACCAACAGCAGCAGAAGCAAAACAAGATTTGGGGGGAATGGCAGAAATACAGCAGTCATAAAGTGGTCTATCAAGGACTGAAGTATTTTTTATTTTTTTTTTAGCAAAAATATGGGAACTAATGTTTCTTTAGAAAGAAAAAACTTGGTCACACAATCTGTGTTATTCAGGAAATCAAACTAGATGATCACAGTGATCACTTCTGGTCTCACAATACATTATTTTTTAAAATGTTGTCATTCTCTCCGTTTTTCCCCATGAAGTCCAAGGAACTTAGGAAACTCATCCTTCATCTTCTGGATTTTACTATACATCTTTCTTTACTGATTCTACAAAAGTCTTGGAAATCAAGTATCTTTTTATTTCCTACTTTTTCTGGGAATAATCAAAACTTTGTGCAACACTATGGCTTTTATTCCAACACACATAAATAGCTTCTTGACTTGCACAAAACCTGAAACCACTTTAATCAATCAGCTATATATAGTCTGGATAAATACTGAGTCTGAGATACTGGGTATACAGCCAATCCTGTGCTATTTGCTAATACTTTGATCTAATTTCACATTATTTTTAGAAGAAATGAAAAATATTCTGGTGAGGACAAAGGCAACAGTAAAGAAATTACAGCGTGTAAAAGCTAGAGAATTACGTACATTAGCTAAAAATTCAACTTGTTCCAAAAGCATTTCAAAAGAAATACATATAGAGATATCACAAAATAAGACAAAAATGTCCATAAATTTGTTATTTTGTTACTCCCACAGGAATTCACTCCTAGTTTTCCAGAAATCTACCACTATATAAAGTATATTTAATAGCATTAGTAGACAGCACTACAGTCTCACTGCGTGTGTAACACACTGCTCCATTTTCTATGGGAGCATTATGGCCCAGGTGATTTATGTCTGTGCAACAGAAAGGGCTATTCTGTAGAAATATCACAGGAAATGACACACAGGAAATAACCCAACACAGACATCTTACAATCGTTTCCTAAGCTCTAGCACAGCAATCTGCTGAGCTCCTGAAACAACCCAGATGCTGCTGACGCAAGGAATGAACAAGCACCAAAAAGGTTTCCCTCTTCCCAGGCTTCTGGGTCCCAAGAGGAGGAAAGGATGAACGAGGCAACAAGGTATGGAATAGTTGGTTATTTGCAGCCTGGAAATAAGCTTTATTGGGTACTAGCTGCTCAGTCCTGTCAGGGTTCATCTACACTGGGTATGGACAGACTGGGGGGGACCTGCAACGGCTGTGAAAACAAGAAAACTGAAGATTAATATGTGGTGAAGGCTCAGGTAATGGCTGGGGAAAAGAAGGTCATGTGGAAGTAAAGCTGCAGTAAGCCACATGCCAGAGTTTTCTCTTCTTCCTCCCTCATGATAGTGGGCTTATAAGAAAAATGAAAACAGACTGTAGCAGGTCCTGCACTGATAGAACAATGGTATTAGTTTTAACCTAAAGGACAGATTCAGACTAGATAGAAGGAAGAAATTTCCTGTGATGAAGCTGGTGAAACACTGGGTTGCCCAGAGAATTGGTAGATGCCCCATCCCTGGCAACATTCAAGGCCAGGCTTGGATGGAGCTCTGAGCAACTCAATCTATTTTAGGATGTCCCTGCTTATTGCAGAAGGGTGGACTTTTAAGGGTGATCTTTAAAGGTCTCTTTCAACCCAAACATTTCCATCATTCTGTGATTCTATGAACTAACCCTAGCACAATTCACGTAACATCCTGTTAGCATGTGTTATTCTGCTAAGGCTCAAAAGCATCTGTTCCCTTCCCACAAGCTCCAACTGTGTCAGGTAATGGATAGAGTAAAAATTCAGTTCCTGTTCTCAACAGCACTTATAAATTCAGGTTACAGCAAGATATCAACAGATGCAAAGAAATAATTGTGTTTCAGTCAGGTTTGCCAATGTGCAACAGAAAACCACATCCTGGAAACCAGATGAGCTCAATAACATTTTAACATGAATTTTATTAAGGAATGCTAGGACATACCTCATGAGGGTTTAACTGAATGCACAGTATAGAAAACTGCTTTCCATCCAAGTGAATTTTACCAGTTAAAAATAGACAGAAAATTAAGAAATATCTCGGCATACTATTCCATTATTATTCAATATTCTATTATTCCTACCCACCCTTAATGATACAGCCTTTTAATGGAAAATAATATATGCAAAAGTCACATATGCAGATCTCTATACAGTATATTAAAAAACATATCTGACATTGGTGTCACAGGCTAAGAATCTATGAGGCATCCCTAGACTATTATTTTCTATGGAAAATAGAGCAGAACCATTCTATACTAATTTGAATACACAGGGGTCTACACAAGCAGATTACACTGACTTTAAATGTAATTATTTCTTGTAATTCTTTTTCTTATCCACTAAAGGAATTAGCAGAGCTGTTTCAAGACTGCAATCAGGAGAACATTCATGTCATTCCATAACACCTTTTTTTTTTCAGACAGATGTTTTCCTCAAAAGTTTTCATGTGCAATTTTACCATTAAGAACAGTGAGGTCACATACTTGGTGAAATACCTAACGCATGTCAGCTAAGCAGAAAATAAATAATACCTGTTTTATGACTGTATAACTTAAGTCAAGATACTGTTAATTATTCTCTTAAGTTAAACTTAGTCTGCCAGTAAAAACGCCCTTTCCTGTAAACCAAAAAAATTTAAAAAAAGGAAGCTTTGAGAAAAATTAGTACAAAATTTGCTGTAATTACATGAAAGTTCCCACTGCAAAAATAAATAAGATTTTCTTAAGGTAACTGAAGAAAGATACCTAATACTTAGACTATTGCCTACAAATCAAGGAATTGTAAAATCCTCAGATGAACATATCAAACTACCTTAAAATACTGTGGGTGAAATCTCAATCCCATTAAAGTTGATGTCAAACTTCCTGCTAACATCAACAGCAACAGAACTTCATCCATTGTGCCAACTCAGAAAGCAGTAAAGGCTTTGAGACAGAAAACTAAAACAATAAATAAGATTGCTTTCATCACTACTTCTCATGTCTTAGCCCATGAAATTTCTGCCCCTCCCCCTGCTATGCCAACAAGCTGAAGGTTCAGTGCTTGAGTAGTTGATTTATCACTCTCTGTGACAAAGTTTTGGACATTGCCCTTCCACTGTTTCATGCCCAGCAAAACACAACACAGCAGCTCTTGCACCAGCTGCATTTTAATAGTGCAGGAGAAGATGCACAACATTGAGACTTAGTTTTGCAGTGACTCATTCAAGAGCACTGCACTTCCTGAAACTGGGGTGGGTTTGGTGGGTTTTTGGTTGGTGGCTTGCATGGGTTTTTTAAGGTTTGAGCTAAGTTCCTCAATGATCAGTGTGCAAGGGATCTTGCAGGAGCATGGGTGGCACCATTTGGCTCCAGTCCCAAGTCAAAGGGTGTTTTGCAACTATATTGTCACCTCTTCAGATAGGCCAGAGAGACTTCAAAGGAACAGCATTTCTGGAATCAAATGGCTCGATAAGGCCAGCGGGAGAAACGTACCTGAAGGCCAAACATCTTTTATAAGATACTGGACTCCAATGACAACTGTTATTTATACACAAACTCCCCACTCTGGGGAAACTAAACAGCAGCTGTACCTGTGTATGAAGGGCAGAGCTTCACACTTTCACCACAGTGAATAAGTTGAGGCAACATTTACTGGCCCAGCCACCTGAAAACCAACTTCTGCAGGACTGTAGGGATATCTACCAGATTAGTGTGGCTACAGGGAATTGCAGTGTTATGCTTTCCTTTTAAAAAAATATTCATTTAAATTATGTTTATAAAACCCTCAAATTTGGCACACCTATTCTATTCAAGTCAATTAATAATTATTTTTCCATGCCAACAACAGGCAGAACACTAATTAAAATTTCCGTTCACACAAATGCATGCAATATTTGCATTGGACTAAGCACCAAGTTTGCTTTCAACAGCAAATACATAGAGGCAACATTTTATTAAATGTTATCTTTTAAAGCATTGAAATCCTCCACAAATTTCTTTTTAATACTGTCCACAATGTTCTTATAAGACATCTAAGCTGTGCAAGGCACGAGCCTGCAAAGAAGAAATGCTAATTCAGTTTTGAAGTGAGAATTCTCAATATCCACTCCCCATGATTTTCTTCTCTGAATCTCCAATTTCCAAGAACAGTTTCCTATCCCATTTAATATTATACTGTATTACACAGTCAATGATTTTAAAATGTCATTCCCCAATATGAAAGTATAACATGGTTTTCAAGAGACTACTCTAGATGCAAATGCAGCCGATGATTGTAGGGAATATTTGATGTACATAATTTTAAGGAAAAAAAGAGAAGAAAAAAAAGACAATACACTAGTAAACCACGCTGTAAGAGTTCACAGGACACAAGAATGGTGGAGCACAAATGAGAGTCCATCCTCCACCAGGGATGTACATCTCTGAGCAGATAAAAGAGCAGCAGCCGTGATGGCACCAGCACCAGCAGACTGGTGATGGCAGTGCTAAGGCTCAGGTGGGAGAACAAGCACCTAGCCAGACTAACAGTGACCTCAGTAAAACACCTCTGAGAGAAATATAAACACAAATACTCCTTCTGCTCCTGTGCTCACACACAGAGCACCACTGTTCTGCTGAAGGCCTGGCCATAGAGACCAGGAAAACCCCGGGGTAATGCTCACTGCCGCACTACCAACACACACCTCGTCCCTGCCACCTCTCTTACAGCAGGGGAGGATGGGCTCTCCAGAATGATGGATGAGCTCTATCCTGCTGGCTGCAGAGTGAGAGCAGACATGCTGCTAATTATCCCAGTGGGGTCACAGGTCAGCACCCTGTGTGATCCCCTGGGAAGCAGTGCTCCCCTTCCCATGACACCACGGTCCATGGACCACAGTGCCAACAGCTCCACAGGGAAAAGGTGACACTTTGATCCTTTCATCCCAGCACTCTGTCAGCAGTGCCAGCTTATAGAGGTGTCAAACTGGGTACACACAACAGGAAGAGCTGCCCTGTGGATGGAGGTTAGCACCCTTAAACTTTGTCAGGCACACCTAACTTTTTAGTGTGCCCTTCAGTAAGGCTGGTGATCCTTGCTGACAGCGCAGACCAGCTGTGGATGTGCATGCACATGTGTAGGCCACAGTGGATGAGGCTGTGACAGAGAACACCAAGGAAATGAGAAAAGCAATGTACAACTAGGAAATGAGAGTAAGCAGTAACTACAGGTAGCTGGCTTTGGAGACAGTAATATTATCTTACCTTGAAGCCTTCAGGGCCTTATATATTTCTTATGGGTTAATACTGCAAAAATTGCATACACCAGATTGATTTTCTTAGGAAATCAGTTTCTTAGGAAATTACTGAGTTTATCCACTGTTGTCTGTCAATAAGAAATAGTTTCCTGGATACAGAGCTTAACAGCAGGCCACAAGGTTTCCATCAGTACGCCAATGTTTTCTTCTGCTTCCTCAGACTGTTTTGAACATTTCCTCTGGTATACTACACATGACCAGGCACAGGGACTTGCCCAAATAGCCACAAAGTTTCTTTCTATGTCCCTACTTCATTTTTGTATGAAGGCTGAATGCACACTGTCGGTACCAACATTATATGTTACTGAAAGAGTTTTTAAGATTACTCCATTCCATAGTTTTTGTCAAGATACTGGTGAGTCTTCTTCTCACATTTGATTTGCTCCCTTATCATTCTATCACAAACTTGGTGGGTTTTTTTCTCTCCTCAGTCTATAACTTGTTTGGCATTTTCTCCTGCACACATGAGTAACACTTTCACTTGCAAAGGAGATAAATAATCAGGCCTTGCTTTTAATTACATAAACTTGGGAACAATTTGTTGCAAAAGTCTACAGCTGAAGTGCTGACCCCTTCCAGGCATTCTCCAGGCTGGTAAATCAGTGCAGGGCCTTTTCAGGGTATCAATGCCTTCCTCATGAGATTAAGTTTTAATCCAGCCCTATCTCCCAAACATACTTTGCTGGAATACTTCATGAAGTCCAACACTAACACAGCCTGCACAACTCTGCCTTGTATGAGTGGCTGCTGTAATAAAATTCAGCTACAAAAGTGCAGGAACAATCAAACTTGTTACTGCTATTCACAGAGTAATTTCAGGTTGAAAAGCTGAACAGATGGCATTTGTGAGCTTTATTCAATATCTTGGACTTTTTAATTAGATTCCTGTTCGTGTCAGTCTGCTGGTTTACAGCAGGAGACCCCAGATTTCAAAGTAACCTTAGGAATCCCATTGCTCTGTCTGATAGAAACCACTATGCCAGGAAACTGCTGCAGGCACAACTCCTGCTGCTTCCACCACAGGAACTCATCAGCAGGTAATTAAAAGAACCAAATTAAAGGGATAGTCCAAAAATGCAGCTACGCCTTAGCCAAAATGCAAATTAGAGCTTTAATGCACCACACTGCTTTATAATTTTGGGATGCTCTTGGTATGTTTATCATTAGGAATCTGTATGCCGTAATTTTCTCCTCCGTGCCTTCACGTGGTTCACAAATTCACCTTCTGCCCTGGGTTTTCACTGCTTTTTGGAAAGCTGCTTGTGGGCACAATGAAACAAAACATACTGACTGCTAAAAAGCTTAAGAACTTGCAAGGAAATAAACAAGCACTGAAACATGGCAGAAAACACCAACAGGTTCCAGTGGTTGTGGGACCAAATGCCCCAACAGACAGCAGTGTCATCAAATTTTAGGACTGGCTTCAATACTTACTTTTATCAACACAGATCAAACAAAACCAATCAAACAAACAAAAACCACACAAAAATACCCCACAAGCCCCCAGCAAAATTACTAATACAGCAAATTAGGACCTTTATGAGTGCTGCAATGCATAAAATCTCAGTGACACTTTTAACCTATGGCAATAAGAATGGCACCACACACTGGAATAGTAACTCTAATTGTACCAATCAATGGCACAGGTTCACAGCTGTCCTTTTATCAAAATTGTTTAGAAGTTAACTATTTTTGAGTTGTTTGTTTGTATTACTTTACCTTTTTGAGGAGCTAAATCCCAAAATTCAGAAGACCTTCTAGACCTGTTGTAATCATGCTCAGCAGAACACTGACCACACCTCCAAATACATTTTCATTTTGTAATGTATCCTGAATGCATAAGCTAGTACTAAATATAGCCTGTTTTAGAGAAGAATGGCCCAAATACTCTGCTAGCTAAACAACAGCAAACTCAGAGTTTGTGCATGTTTATTTCTGTGGCATCAGTGCCCTAAATCCCTTGCATGTGGCAAAACTCTAAGTTGGTACAAAATCTAGTAATGCTCCTTTATGTACTGATTTTAAAAGAGATGAGCAGGTTACAAAATAAACTGAATGCACACATGTATTAAGATTTAAGTGTTTGAATACTATATTACAATCAGCTCAAAGAGTCACCTGCCTGGTAAGTTTCCATCAGGGGAAAAAAACCACTGTAATTCTCCAACAGATTCCCCTTGTTTATTTAGCACAAATTTGCCCCAATCTATTTTGTGAGGAAAGAAAAGCAATTTTGTCCTAGCATGGAATGACTGAATCCCTCTGAAACTGCATCCCTTGCCAGTGGATGTGATCACATCAGACAAACTCCTGGGGAATGAGAATGAACAGGATGTGTTGAGGTCTAACCATTTTCCTCCCCTGTGATGTGCAAACTGCCCATAGGCCTAAACATCCTAAAAGGTGGCTTTGTCAGAGTTGTGCAGTGGATTCCTGCTACAAGGTCCAAACAAGTCTGGATATTGTGATAACCAGTAGCATACATGGTGTAGTAGATAGCACGGTATTGACAGCAATGTGGAGCTTCTCCTGTTAGTAACAGCAAACAATGCTGAAGCAATTAAAATAATGAAAAGTTGAATTAATGCTCTCATCATCTGTTTACAAAACATCATGATTAAGTCTTTTAAAATCTCTAAAATAACACCTTTATTTCAGATGACAAAGCTAAACAGGATGGAGGAAACTTGCCCTATTATAAGTTCAGTTGCACCAGATCTTTCAAACCCTCAACTAAAGCACCTCTCTCTCCCTCTTTCTCTCTCATGTGCTATTCACAACTTTTCTAACTACAGCAGACAGACATCTGATGATCTCTGGAATTAAACTGCAATGCCACTCTGTACTTTAGGTGAGACATCAGGAGTAGGGCTCTCTTTGCTGATAATTTTCTGTCTAATTCTGGAACAATGCACTCTGCACCAGAAACTGCTCATCCATTCCAACTCCTTTGAAAAATTTACCACATCATAACACTCTTGTGAGCTAAGCAGAAAAAAGCCTAAACCCCTCCCTTCCCCTGCTAAGTATAGAAAACTGCATCTCTGCTGTTTACAGATTTGGAGGCTTGTCTGGACTGAAGTTTTGTAAATACAACCTATTTTGAAGTCATGGGCATTAAAATTTGGATTAATGCCTTGAAAGAAACAGTTTGCATAGGCTACATTTCTCCCTGTGCTGATGTTCTCTATTGGTTGATTCTAAAGCCTCAAAAACACCCAACCAATATGAAACATTAAGACCCAGGGACTAAAACAAATTTTAACCTGATTCTATCTGGCTCTTGGCCTATAATGTTTCATAATGCAATTTACCCACTCAGAAATAAACAAACCAACAAAATAAAAACAAACAAACCTTGCATAATTTATTTGCTCTCTAAATGTCTTCTTTCCCTCTGCATCATGAGTGAAAGCAGAGAGGGGATGAGGTGTCCTTGTGGCTTCACAAGCTGAAGAACTTCTTGCTGGAAGTCCCTATTTTTCTAGCGCTGGCAATCTGAAAAACAAAAATTGTTTTGTTAACACTTGTATCCCTAGATACAGAAAATAGAAATAAGGTTTGTTCTGAACCACTGCCAACTACATCATTAACCTCTCCTATGAACAAGCTAACAGCTCTCATGAAAAAAAAGCCAGCTAGAAACATCTCCACTCAATTCATACCTCACTTACGCATTCTGCACTGACTGCTCACAGCTAAAAACTTCTTTCTATGTACAAATGGAAAATAGAAACCAGTAAAACAACACATTACAACCATGTACTTCAAGAAGAGCTGTTGTTAAGCTGTCCAGGTTTCCATCTAGGAAACACTGAACCAGGAAAGGTGGCTTGAAGTAGGCCAGCACCATCACAGTCCCTTTTCTTATAATGGTAGCATTAACCACAGACTGTGCCTGTACTACAACAAGATTGCCTGTTTCCATGTGTTCATATTTAACTCTTCTATCAAATCCCAGCCAGGACCTCTGCA
This sequence comes from Notiomystis cincta, assembly GCA_013398075.1. Classification (NCBI taxonomy): domain Eukaryota; kingdom Metazoa; phylum Chordata; class Aves; order Passeriformes; family Notiomystidae; genus Notiomystis; species Notiomystis cincta. Next base: position 165,782 of record VZRX01006411.1, read on the forward strand.
AAATATCTGCCCATCAGTTACAAAGATCTCCCATGGAAGTTCTCTTGCACCAACCAAGCCAGGCTCTGAAAAGCCAGCCCCTGCTTTTGAGGAGACTGATGTGGAGCAAGCAGCTGCTCTTTTGCCCACGCCACCTGAAATGCTAAGACAGACACCACCCTCAGTGTATGTGCATTGAACAAGTAGAGTGACTAACTGAACTCCCAAAAGCTGGCAAGGAGAACTTCATGCTCTACAAAGTCTGTCATTTTCATTCTGCAAAGTGTCAGACTGTATTATAATATTTTCTCTGATGTTCAAATTGGCACAGCTGATTTTAAACAGCTTCTTCACGGCACAAAGCACCTTGTCATAAAAATATCCTGATATCTACAATGATTAAGCTGACATACAACAGAATTAAAACTAACACAAGAATTTTATCATACTCATGCTTCCAAAGGCAGTGGAGTTACAGCAAAGTCTTAAACTGACTTCACTGAAGAAAAGGGCTGTTCCATTAAAATAAAATGCAAACAAAATAGCACAAATAATACAATCTGCATAATCACCATACAAAATGGAGGAATTAACAGCGGGCCAGCAAAGTAAAAAGCAGTATCAGGCTGCAAGTTAAACCCAAGAGGAAAAGTGAGTAATCAGGTAACTAAAAAAATGTAACTAATAATTCTTAGTTGTTACAAAAAACCCTGCTTGTTAAGCTCCCAGTACAATACATGGACCTGCTTTGCTGGTGGGGAAAGGTGTGTATCCATCTACATAGAACACTTTTAGCACAGACCACCTAAGCCCCATTCAGATAACACTGCCATGACCCATGTGTCACAGATATCATCTTTCCCAAAGATCACAGCACTGCTACCCTGCTCGACCTTTATTTTTTGTCATACTTCCTTTTCCTACACAATGTCACAGCATGGATCCACTCCTCAAAGCCACACAGGGCTTCCTTCACCATGGGGTCTGGTTCCTGAGCACCAGCAACTAAGACTCAACACCCTTGGGCAATAGCTTGCTCTCCTCTGCAAAATCCCCAAACTGAGAAGTGCCCTTTTTCTTCCCATGTTCCAGCTCACTGAAGAGTGCTGCTCGAGCATTTTTCTTCCTGGCTGGAACCACATTCCCAGATCTTCACAGACATGGCTTCTTTACTAATGGTTTGATGAGACATGCAGTGACACCTAGGACAGAGCTAAATACAAGACCTGGGTCTTGTAATTTGTAATTCTTGTAATACATGTAATTTCAACAACGCAGAGTTAACCTCTGCCCTCATGGGCAAACCTGACTCTCCTGGGTTTTTGCTGGCCCATAACTATAGGGGAACACTGCTGGCTGTTAGCTGATACAGCCAGGGTGATCTCACGGGAGTCAATCATCACAGATTTGTAAATGTACAGCTAAAACATTTCTATCTGCATTGGAACAGGCAGAAACAAGAACACCACGTTTACAGCAGGCAGATGGTGTACTACTTTTGATACAAAAGAACTGATTCATGGCAAAGTATTACAAGACCTCCCTACCAGTCAGATCTGACTTGAACACTTATTAAGGATAATGGCCTGCTCTGTTTGAAGAAAACTTCCTGGCCTGGGTAGAGGGCCAAGTTTTTTGAAGTGCTTCCAGCACCCCCAGTAAGATATCTATTAGGGAGGTCACAATGCTCCCCCACAAGCAGTCCATCAAATATTGAAGGAAGTTTGCCACAGTGAATACAAACTTCCCATCAATGCTCTGCCAGATCTGCAATACCCATCTCCCCAGACCTGTACCATCTTGAATAATAAGGCTTAACATAAGAAAAATTTATAGGGTAGAATATTGCTCCATACATACAGACCTTTACACATTCAAGTATCTTTTCCTAGCAGGCTAGGAGTAAATGGGCATCTTATCCCAGTGATCTTACAACACTCCTCTCTTTTTCCTTTCCCCAAAATGCCTTTAATACCAACAATTCCCATCAAACTTCTACCAAGGTTAAAGCACTTCCAAAGGAATCAAGCTAAATAAAAAATCCTTCACATGTCAAAAAAAAAAAAAAAAAGAAGTTGAAGTAGTATTTAAAAGTGAAAGAACTGCTATACTAAAGTAATAGTCACATAAACCTCACACACCCCCAAATGAGATTTTTGCTTCCTGCAAACTAACAAGGACAAAACTCCCATACACTAAGCCTAGCATATACAACACCCTAGGCTCTGTCATTTAGTTAAGGACAAACAGGTAGGCAAAGCTGTGAAAGTCTTGACAGCATAGATTAGGCAGTGTGTGCTATGGTAACAACTTTGGTTTGTCATTTGTCTTGTACTTACATTTTCAGTTTCCTGCTGAACAGGGGGTACGCAAAAATAATCACCAGCAAACGGCTGGCAGGCATGGCAATGAAGCAAAGTCCTTAGTACAAAGCCACCATGGGCCCTTCCAGCTCTACTGTAAACAAAGAGTGAATTACATCGTACACACAACAGCAACATTTAAGTCACAGATGTAGTTCCTCAACTGTGGTCTGGGAAGGGCTGCACAAGCTCAGGGCACCTGCCATCCACACCAGTAGGGAGCAAACACTGACTGATGGGTTTTTTGGGTTTTTTTTCTGGGTTGCCAGACATCATCATTATAAACTATAGCCCCTGGTTAAAGCCAGTGTACAATGACGAGGTGCTGAGCAATTCAGGAAGACAACTCTAGAGACACCTCCATTCCCTTAAGCTGCAGTACAGCTGTGTCAAAAGGGGGGTGTGAGCTGCTACCAAGCCTCGACAGGTCTGGCAAGAAGGGAGCAGAGAGGTGACGCTTATTATTCATGTGGTTCTCCCCGAGGGTTAGCCACTGGCAGATAAACCAAGAGCAGCACAGTGCCCTCCCATAAAATGCACTGCTAACAGCTCTACAGGATACACATCCAGACTTTGCCTTGTCAGTCACCAGAGAGAGAAATTTCAGCTTCATCTGGCATCTATGTTCAACCAACAACCAGTGAATAGCTTATGGCAGCTGTTGAAACTTTCTGCAGCAGTCTCTCAGTTTGCTGCACATGGTTTTCTTGGGTTGCCATCCCTCCCCTTTCCCCTAGAGAAATTTAGGGCTAGTCTGCAGATCAGATGTAATACCATGGAAAGCTGCTCCTGCTTACAGAAAACAAACAAAAAAATCCCACAACTTTTTCAGCCCCACGGTACAACTCTAAATGCACCATATGTCCTACTGGACAGAGTATATTCACACACTCAGCATATCACACACTCCTGGGAGCCCAGGCTGCCCAGTGACACACTGAGCTTCAGCTCTGCTCGTGGGCAGCAAATCCCCCTGTCCAGGGGAAGGGACCATTGACTGAGCACACCCATTCAGCCTGCCCACAAAGGCAGGGCAGTGCCACAGCATGCAGCTCAGCCCAGAAGGCACAAGCTGTCTGCACAAGGAAAGCTGGACTTCACTTCCTTGTGCCTGGGTGGTTGTTTCAGGAAACTTCCCATTCCCAAGCTGAGTTTCAGGATCTACCCTACCTACTCAGTCAGATGCAGAACAGAGGCAGGCAGATACGTATGTCTGGGATGATCCAAAGCATTTCTTTCCCTGCCTTTCTCGCTATTTTCAAAATGTGTTCCTTGCACAAGAAATAGTTGCACAAGAAAGCAATTGAAAATATTTTTTTTTCATTTTCTTGATGATTTACATTTCAGAGGCAACACAGGAACAAAAGTTCTGACCTTTTGCCTAACCTTTGACTGATCATATAAGAAAAAGGAATATCTTCTTAACACTACTGTCCCTTAACTCACTGATTCTACACAAAACTAATGATCATCCTCTAAATCCTCTAACTCTCTACTCAGCAGTTTAATTAGAAAGATGATCATTGATTAATGCACTTGAGTTACCTGAAGAAGGTGTGACTGAACACAGACCACTCAACCCCAAAGAAATGTTCATTAATTAGTTCTGCATTAAACTGCCTTCCTCTTTATTCAACTTCAAAAGAAGGCGCAAAACCCCACAACACAACAACAAAAAAACAAACTTTCAGTCTTAAACTTCTGAGATAATTTTTATTTTACTTTATTCTTTAGCAAATCTCACATTTTCTTGCCTTGAATTTCATAGTCATCTACTTTCTGTTTGTTTGGGGTTTTTTTGTATTATTGTAATTTTACAAAATAAACACACCAAGGCTGGAGGTTCAATATGCATTTGCAAAGCTCTGCCAAAGACCAACAGTCTTGAATTGGCTGGCTCAGGCAAGGAATGAGGGAATGACACTGATACCCGACGGGAATGTGCACAGCATTAAGTGCATACCACAACTGAAACCAGGTATACTCCCAGCCAGCCAGAGGTTTCACTGTCCCCACCTAAGAAGACCATGAAAGGGAAAACCTTATTTAAAGGTTTCCTCGCTCTTTTTTAAGATCTCACTAAAATTCCTCCAGCCACAGGCTGGCCTACAACCTGATCATGAGACCTTTAGCCCTGAAAAGCAGGTAAGCCTTGGTCGACTGTAGCTCTGCACCATAACTCATGCTGCCCTTGGTCTGGAAAAGCTCATGCTTCACCTGCCTTTAGAGCCACAATTCTGTCTGCACATGTTCTGAACAGCCTCAAGGACTGGCTAACTTTTCTCTTTCCATGAAAATCCCTTCCTGATCTCTACACATGAATAAAAATCCTTCCCATATGATGACCTTCTCCTTGCCCACTGCCCTGTGACCAAGGCAGACACCATTTCCTTACCACAAAAGCCTCAAGTGACTTCAAGCCAATAATCCTCCTGCTGCTCTGTCTCCTTTTGTCCAGGAAGGTCTCCTGGAAAGTGGCAGGTGGAGTTGGTGACTCAGCTAAACCCTTTTCCTGGTCACCAGAAAGTGAGACTAGGAAGGCAGACATGGGGCAGACCAGAAAACCAGGCTAGGCAGAAAGGGAAGAGCAGAGCTTTCCCTTCCATGTCCTAAATTACATGCTTCATATCACCTCTTCTCCTGTGTGTGCTCCTTCCCATACTTTTATTATTTATTTATTCACTTTCCAAGCACAAGCCACCATGCAGGATACAACACAGCCCCACAGACTCCTGGTACATAGTTAGAAAGGGTTTTTCCATTGGCCTTTGTCAACTTAATACATAATCAATACATGGCTCCAGCAAAAGTCAAGCAAGAAAGCCGATGCTGCATTTTAAGGTTTACATTTAAAATTTACATTTTTAAGAGAGCTGATGCATGCCATTTTAAGAGCATCCAGAAGCACTGCAGATCTCTCCCCTTCTGCCATTATCCCTGCTGGTGGAAAGGTTTTCTCTCAAATTATTTATTTCAAAGTTATTTCATCATCAGCTATGGAGAAAAGAAAATAAGCCTGTATTATTGCAAAGGTCTAGGAGCAGTAACTAAATCTTACTGAGGCTTCTGATGTTTTGCCAACACCCATAGATCACTTCCATGATGCAGTTTTGAAAACAGGATGACCAATAGGGACAGGCCAGAGAAATTGAGAACTGAGCCTGATCTATGTGAGGTCCATCACAAACCACAGCTTTCTAGTGCTAAAGGGATTAGAGCCACATAGAGCACGAGCAATAGGTGCACAAACCCCATCACCAGCTTGGGACTCTCAATTTCAAAACATTTTTGCAGTGAGGCAACTTAAGAAAAATAAACACTCCTAGCCAGGCAGAGATCAGTCATAAACCTTTACTGAAAGGGAGATGAACTCTCTTATTGTTATTTAAAGCAACACTATAAATCAGGCCAGATCTATATAAAGCAACACTATGGGCTTAAAGCAACAGTGGCATTATTCTGTCAGAGCTCAGGCTGAACATCCCAGGAAAAACACACAGTATCTAGTAATGTTCAGGGCCAATAAAGAAGAATGCCCAAAAACTCCTAACTAACCCAAAGTAAAAAATAACAAAACCCACAAACAAACAAACAAACAAACAAACAAACAAACAAACAAACAAACAAACAAACAAACAAACAAACAAACAAACAAACCCTCCCCCCAAAAGAAACCCTTCGAAAGAACTGAAAGCTGAAAAAACCTGGGGATTTCTGTGAAATTCTCCATTAAGCTAACAAAAAACAGCAAAAAGTTGCATATATAGAAAGCCAAGCCTCATATTTTCTGTAAAGCTACCAACATTATCAACAGCTTATGACTCATATTTGGTGATAGATACCATATTGAACAATTAGATATCTACATTTTACACCTTCAGTGCAGGAAGATATGCTTCAGAAAATACTCTATTATCTTACATTTTCCCAAGTATTTTATTTTCCCTCTTCCAGAGCAGTCATCTGGTATAAATTTTTGGACCTTACATCATGCATAAGAAAATAGCCTGGTATTTTAATTCTGCATTTACATCAGGACATTCATAATTGATTAAAAGCAACAGAAATGGTGGGAAAAAACAGCTTCAAAGTGTTAACCTGAAATTCAGTCTCTTTTGTTTAAATGTTTTGAAAAAATTCAGCACATCAAGACAAACTTTAAAGAGAAACACTGGAGCTCCTCCTTGTCACCTCGGCACCCAAACTCCCTGGGTCACCCACCATTAATTCCATCTGACAGGCAGACAAACCTATAATTTGTCACACTGATTAACTCTTATCTAAGATTTTATAACACAGGGTCCTGAACTGCTTAATTGTTTCAGTTCACTCTAACAACCCTTATGTTTTTCTTCAAAATAAAGAGACTGAAATTGAGGCAGATGACAACGTTTCCACTCACACAAGTTTTAATGAGTGGTATTTTTGTTGGGAGCATGCTTGGAGATGGGCAGTCACAGTGTTTAGGGACAGTCTTTACAGACTATCCTAATAACCTGAATAGCTGAAAATGCTAAATAGTGTATCACAAATACTGCAAGGACATACATGACAACGTGTACCTTTGGGTGTGAATTGTGAATGCATGTTTGAAGGGTGGCAAAATATTGTTCTTTATCAGGCTTAGCACAACAAATTAGCAGAAAGACTGTAAGAACAGCCTAGACATTTATACTCTGCAAACAATTACCTATTTTCTGCAATCCTGATCTTCTTAGCCCTCTAACTTGGCCAACACTGGAGGCTGTCAAGTGCTTCCCTCTTCCTTTCCACCTTACTTGCACAAATATAAATTTTCCCTTTCAGAAAAGCTCCTGGTGCCTCTCGGGGATCGTGACTGAGAAGACAAAGATCTAAAGCACTTCTCACTAGGAGGAGTATTTTGTGCTTTCTGACCAAGATGAATATTTTAAAAGGGCTTGAGGTAGAAGGAAGTAAGAGTTCTCAATGTCCTTATAAATGTGAAAGAACAAGAAAATGGGAGGAGGTACCCCAAACTCTATGAAGCCTTTAGACTCTGGCTGGAGCAATGCTGATATATCAGCAGCAACTTCATTCCCACCCTGCAGAATAACTAAGACTTGACCTTAGTCTTGCCATCACCCTCAAGTCACCAACCTATGTTATCCTGGTTTTTTAAACGGCTTGAAGATGTCAGCATTAGATTCTTAGGTTTGTTGGTTTATTTCAACCTTCATAAAATTCCCCAGTAGTATTTTTATGCTTAGCTGTTTTTAAACAAAGAGAGAGATATCCATTCCCTCTATGGAAGTCATGATTTCAACACTTGCTCCTTCAAAGTAACAAAGAATTATCAGTACAATCCTATAGAGTCTCCTGCAACCTGGGAGAAAAAAAGGTAGAAGTTCTTTTTTAAATCTTGTTCCCAAACTTTGGGCATCATACCTCTCAACCCTAGCACTTCTGAGAGTCATATAAGGACTAAAGTGTAAACTCTAATCTAAGCATCATTGGAATTAACTGCGTGAATGATGACTAGTAAAAAAGTAGTAATTTTTCAATTATTGCCTCAAGTATGCCTTGGCAAAAAGCTTTAATGAATTTGGAAGACAATTAAACACCCAGATACCTTTTCCTCCAACAAAGCAGATGCAGTAGGAATCATGGACCTACCCAGCTGGGTGTTCAGTACCACCCATCATAATCATCACCCCAGGCACAGACAGAGGCTGGTGAGGTAGAAGCCCATTTTATAAAGTGGGAGTATACTCAGTGATTGTATCAGCAAACCTCTAAGCTGCTGCTGTGAGCATGTGCAGATAACAATTTTCGCCAACTCTGGCAGGTTGGTAGATCTGTATTAATTTCCATCAGGCTGCAAAAAGCACCCTGGCTCCCTCCACTCTATTCCCTGAAGGTACAACAATGCTTTGAAGGAATGACTGGCTAAATAAAACTGACAAATCTCTCTAAATTTCTGTAATGCATTCTTTTAAAAACAGTTGGAGTTCTTCTGTTGAAAATCTTTCCAAAGGGTTTCTGCCTGAAGCAGAAAAAACACTCTGGATATTTTTTGTCTGAATGACTGAAGGCTGGCCAGAAGTAAACACAGGTGAAAATACGATGTTGAAATATGGGAGGCATGCTTGAGGGTGCTCCTACTACCTCTGTTGACTATATTTTATATTTAATACTGTATTATGCAGTTGGAAACGTATAGACATAAAAACAGTTTTAAAACCCTAATGGCACGCCCTTTCTGTTGTTGTTCCTTCAGTATTTTAAACAGTGGAAGGCTGGTTTGCTGCAGTTCCAGCAATATAAAGTATAAAACATCCAGTTTCTGTGCTGAAAGTCCCTCTTTTGGGATCTGAGGCCAGGAAGGGACCACCTGGTTGAGCCCGTCCTGCTACTGTGGCCAGCTGGTCACATAATCCATCAGTCCACATCACAATTCACAAAACACCTCACGAGGTCTGAATGATCTCTGGTTCCACTCTGACTCAGAAAACACTTCATGAGATCTGAATGAAACCTGCAGCCTTCCCAGGCCAGAGACACGAAGCGTATGAGAGAGCAAGAGAGACTGAAGACCTCACAAAGGTCCCATCACAACGTGAGATTTTCCAGATTGAAGGACACAGCTCTATTGCCAATACCCATCATCCATGGAGTGAAGACAGACAAAAAATTAACCTGCTAGCTCCTGAAAAGGAATTTTTAAACAAAATATATACCATTCACATAATAAATCATAGAGGTCCTCTGCCAACCAACCACATCCCTCTGGGTTCCTAAATCAGTGCACCCTACACCACCCCTGGGCATAACAGAGTCACATCCAAAAGATGACATTGAGCAAAATCCCCTCTGGATATAAGTGCTCATGGAGAGGCTGAAAGACAAAGCTCCTAATTTAGGCACCTCAGTAGGTTGCTTGCCTGAGGTAAAATATTTCTGAGCCATGGAGTATCTCATCTACTCCTTTCTGAGCAACAAAAAAAGAAGAAAGAAACAAAGAGGAAGAAACTGTTTTTAGTAATGAAAATGTAGTTTAAGAGGCTGATACCCTATTAAAAACTTCAGGTTATAATGAATTCCAGGATTCATTCAAGTACTCCATTCTTAAAAAACACTATAATGAAAGGCTTACATATGAAATTTAGTAGTAATAACTCTGGGGTCAAATCCATAATGATTTGTTTGGCAGAGCTTTCACTGACGACACTTAAATGTGATTTCAATGGGTGTTCTGCCTGAGAAAGGGCTTCGAGATTGGCCCACACTCTGTATATTTAAGTCACCTCAGCCCCAGCATTATACAGCACCAACCAGACACAAACCCCAGCATTATTTAAACCATTTGCACACCAGAGTCTCCAATTGCAGGGTGCAAAAGCCAGCAGGAAGCATTGATCATTCCTCTAGCAGCAAACAAAAACGCAATCTTTTTTACTTGGCTTTCTTATGATATCATTTACCTTCTATAATAGCAGTTGCTTTTTTTAAAATGTGGATTTGCACAGTATTCAATTTGCCAGTTTCCACATATAGAAGTAAATTTACTGAAATAGCTGTTCACAAAATCCAAAGCCCAAGGGTGGAGTCCTAAAAATAAATATATGTAGTTTAAGTTCTTTTATATCCATACATGATAAGAAATCTGGTTCTATTCTGGTGAGCCATAAAAGGGAAGAATGGTAAAACCACAAACAGGAAAACAGAAAATAAAAATCAGTATCTTTTGCTGTACCCTTTTAAAATTGCATGGATACTTCAATGAAACCATTTGGCTAAATGTATCAAATGTTGGTTTTTCAAAGTATTTAGCCATATAAACTACCCTTTTGTTTCTGTTGGCTTCAAATGTTACTAGGCTCATGAATTCTTCCTTACATCTTATTATTCAAAAAAATACAGCCAACACTGCCTTTATGGAGCAAGAAAAACCTGAGTATCATTTTCCAGTTAACTCTTCTGGATCTGCACGAAAGTGAAATCAGCAACAGCAATTTTAAGCCAGGTTTTCTAACCACTGCACCTAATCACTTTGTTTTGAAGTGTTTTATTTCCCAAGCAGTACCATAGAAAGATCTCTGCAATCACATCACAAACTCAAGTCACAAGAGTGGCAGAGCACAAACTAAAAAACTTATAATAGTTATGTACCCAAAAAAACCAAGAAGCAGCAGTAAGTGAGACTTAGTGCCCTACTGAATGCCACAACCCCAGAAATATTTCAGATAGAAAGTAGTCCTTTAATTTGAACGACTTAGACTAGGCGAGACCTGATCTCCCACTTTCCAAATGCAAGCACATTACCATGAAAGAAAATTTTTTAATTGTCACCTTCTTAATATTTCAAGTATTCAATCTTTTGTCAGGCTTCTGTAATCCAGGATATCAATGCCTAAACAAGCAATTTGTCTCCACTTCCATATTTCCACTTATTCCATCTCACACTCAAATCGCCAGCAGGTCACTGACTTCACAGCCAACAGCTGTCAGTCAGTATCCTTCCAACGAGTCCATGAAAAGGCTGTTTCAAACACCAGCCACTCTAGCAGGGATAAAGAGAAAACAAAACTCAGGTCTACCCCCTTAAATACCACGTGTACACGATCTGCAGGTCTTTCCCTTCATTTCCTGGGACCTTCCCTCCTGTTGTGCTCTTCAGGACCAGAGAAGCCAGCCAGAAGGAACTCCAGATGACTCCAAACAGAAACATATTTTCCCTTGCAAGCATCTAAGTTTCTCCACCCGAGCTGAGGAATGAACTCCACAACACAGCAGTGAAATTGCGCACGCTGCAATTTTTCTCAACAAGTGCTGCCCATCCCAACAATTCCAGGATGAAAAAAGAGTATTCAAACAACAAAACCATAAGCTTATGAGCAGAGTCTTTAGTCAGAGAAGCAAGATTTCTTCCAACTTTAAGGAATGTGACAATAACAGCAAATCTAACTCCGCTTGATAAGTGGCAGGCAATTCTCCATATAAGGTGAAAAATGTGCTAGTGTAGCTCATGCAACACTGCTAATTCCCTCCCTGTTCTCAATATTCAAGAACATAAATGAACATAAAAATCAATTTTTCAAGTAAACCTTTTGCTTACTTGCAGCTATAAACCATCTAGACCCTGCTTGGCACATAAGAATTTTGAACTTAACTATTTAATTCCTTCTAAACGCTTGGTATTCATATCATAGCAGTGCATAAATTAATGTAAATGAGAAAGGTCCCACTCCCATGCAATTCCTAAATTCCCTTTATACCTAACCATTCCCCAGTCAACCTGTGCCTTGCAGCTCCTGACTAATCATGTTGCTGACAGCAGGCCAGGAGAGCAGCCAGAGGTGGGTGAGAAGGGACTGAGGGCTGGGTGAAGCCCGGCAGCCTCACACAACCTTCTGCAAGTCCCCAGGCTGATTGATGTGTGGTGGAAGCAACAGGATATTGGAACAGGACTGCTGCTACCACTCTAAGAACTTTTATCTCAGCTCTGATTGTCCCATAATCCCTACATAACAGCAACAGGAACATGAGCAGCATGCTCCGAGTTGTGCACTATGAGAAGATTGAAGGCATCACTCATTAACAGACTGATGAAAAGGCTTCCATTGATTTTGATGAGCTCTGCACTAGAATATAAACTCAGAGGAAAGCCACTTCATATGATCTCTTCCCCTCAAAGCAAGTTAGAATACCTACAAAAGATGTATCACTCCTGGTAGTGAAGTTCACTTTGTTTTGTAGTTAGTCTCACATTCCAGCCCCTCCCACACCCCCCTCCACTGTTTTTTACACATCATTAGTTATTTTAATGGTCTGAAAAATTGCCCAGTAAACCCTCTGGATGTTTTTTTTCCTAAGGAATGATGTACCAATGACCAATAGGGCATAAAAGACAGGAGATTCAGAACAAGTCCCCAGAGGTCTTTTGAAAACCACTCAAAACTGATGTGATTATCAGGGGACAGAAAACATCCCAAAATCTTGTTGGCAATGATGAGAGGGGAAGAAAAGGATTAATATAATTAAGTTATTAAAACAAATAAACAAACTCCCAAAGTTCATTAATCACTCTGGAGAAGTTGTACTCTAGAAGTCAGTGACTTGTACGAGAGGCACAGAGGGGAAGTTTCCACACACACCGCACATACACGTATCAAATGTGGGGGGGAACAGCAGGAAAACAGCTCACTATTTTCTTGATCTTTAACAAGAAGATGGGAAAGTTTGATTTCATTATTTTAGCCACAGAAACTTCAGAAAAATCAGATGACAGTTTCAGCTTGACAGTCTTCCTAGTTTATCCACATTCAACCATCTTGTGATACCCTCAAGGCACGAAAACGTAACATGATGTGCTAAGAAGGCACCATGGACCAATTAACTGCTATCAAAAATGTAGGCTTCTATTAGCCAGAGATTCTGTTTTGCTGACTACTTTTGCATATCATCATCCATTGCCCTACCATGTAAAGCAGCATAGCCCATGAAATACTATGAGTCAGCAATTATCATAATGATATGCATCCGAATTTAGAACTTGAATTACACTGTTTGCTCTGTTCTGTAACAGAAAAAAAAATCAGGAGAATTAACTCCAAATGTTATTTAATTCTTACAGAATAACTCTTTAAAGCATGTTTACAGTCATTCATATCTAGGACTCTCATTTCCTGGAACCTTATCTAATCTAAATTCCATATGGAAGATTTTAGTGGTATATAAAATTGCATACAAATTAACCACACTCCAATTCATTCAGATGAAATAAAACTGTAAATTTAATAGTGATTAAACTAGAGCTGTCAAATTATAGCTGAACTAACAACAAAAAGTTCAGGTCCTTTTGTACGAATTTAGTTTTAAAGGACCTATTATACAGCCTTAATTCAGAAGATAACTCTGATGTGGCTTACTACTAACATGCTTCTAGTTGACTCGCTTTTTATTCAGGGAATGCAAAAGGGAATGTCTCTTATCCATGTGATAGGAAAGACCTCACATGGCTAAACCACGAACTTGGAGCTTTTCAGGATTTAGCGCTTAAAGCTTCAGAGATTATGGCTCCTGATCCAAAACCAGTTCAGAATGCATGGCAGGAACCAGGATAAGATACAGTAGAGAGAAATTTAGTGTATCTTTACAGACATGGCTTCTCCATAAACTTCCCACGAACTTTTGAAGACACCATTTAATCATTCCTATCTTGTCTCTGCAAATATATATATATATATATACACACAAAAAAAAGTGTGTATATCAATAATACATACAAGGATACATAAAATAATATTTACACTTATTATAAAATGCCAATAACAAATGTAAAAAAATGAAACCAATGATGAATAATTATGAATAATACTCTGTACCATAATACTAAGTGTGAGATGGCAAACGATGTATTATAGATTCAGTTTCCACAAGCAACCTCAACTGCAACAATTCTACAAAGACATTTGTAAGGATGAAAGGAAAAAGCCAACAGCAAAACATAAAAATTCCCCATGAAAAAGTCTTTGTCTGAGGAAGATAACTGCGCAATAAGAACTTCCTATCTCAAGAGAATACAGAGAATATAAGTGAACAAAAAGTTAATGTCAAGCTCTCATCTGAGATCCAAGCCCAGTTAACTCCACATAGCTGCTTGAAGTATTTACCAAACAAGTTTTATTTGGGAGAGTGTCCTCCCTATAACATACAAGTCCCACTGAAATGCAAAATACAGCAAGAAATAAAAAAAGTCAGCATGTGGGCCAGAGAAAATAAAGCACTGTTCCAAACTGAAGTAAATTGTTATAAAAGAAACAAAATGTTTAAATGGGCTTATTGGTCAAGCACTGCTCAGACACTGGAAAAATCATGTATTATGATTTTGTGGTGAGGAAAAAGTAGTAGTAAAGGTAAGTAAGTAATTTAAATAATCCAGACTTTTTTTTTTTTTTATGATTTAGCCCCATTTGTTATGCTTCATAGCTGGCAAACTGAAAGTCTTAATTTCTACACCACTTTTATACAAGTAAGAAGTAGCCACTGATTAAGAATCAGTCTGAATTCAGTGAATCGAATATATCACCTCCTTTATGTCTGGGATTTAAAGTTCATAAGGTGCAAGAGAACAAATGTAATTGACTGAAGTCAACTTGAAAGCAGCAATAAAAACCCACCCTTTTCACCTGTTCTCAGCTGTGAACACACAGCCATTTACGACACAGGGTTTAGTGAATGATCTATCAGTATGGGCCTTGGGTGACACCCTCTCCTTCAGAGATAATTGTGCACGTGGACATCTCACAGGACATGTTCTCTAATAAAAGTGCTGCGTCAGAGATTTGACAGTGACAATTCATCAGAGATTTTCACCCTTAGAAATATACCAACAAAAACTAAACTGCTTTATGGTACCAGCACCATGTATCATTCCAGGAAAGATTTCACAATAACAACATTGCTGATGGCCAAATACTGAAGCCAATCCTGATCCTGCCAGCGAAGAGCTGCCTCCCAGCAATGCATATTCTGACTTCCTGCCTAGCCTAAATTTAAACTCTAGGGACAGGGCTTCCATCCCTTCCCCAAAGAAGTGAGCTGCTCCTTTTGAGATCTGACTTCACTCCACTTGAACCAGCCTCCAGTATGCAATCATTTGCTACTCTCTTACAAATGCTGCCCAAAATAAACACAATGTCCTAAACACCACAAACTTTTAGACTGCTGTGAAGTGCCTGATAGTTTATATACGCTATATTCCTTCCTACTGCTGTAAAGCCCAGACCTGAAGGCAACAATCCCCATGGAGCCCTACAACAACTGCAGCACCCAGCAGCGTTACACTCTCCCCGATTTCTGTAATTTCTGGTGGTCAGTCCATGTTTCCATTAAACACTAGTTCGCTGTGCAAGAATATTCCATGTCTCTGCAATCACTACTGCCAGACCTCTGCCTGGTCCCATCTTCTCCTTGCTCCAGTTATTCTCCACTTCAGCAGCATGCCTCAAATTCAGCTCCATCTCTCTGACACTTAGATCATCCTGAAGGATTTGCAGAGCATCTTGAACCATTCACAAGTATCAATCGTTTTCCTCCTACCTCTCCAGAACAATCTTGTGCTACTTCTAAAGAACACACTGGAGACCATCAGGCACGTCCCTCCACTGCCAGCAGGGAGGGAAACCAGCACCGAGTGCTGGGGTCAGGCACAGAGACTCTACTGAAGCCTCATCTGACGCCACAAAATTAATAAAATCTTTTCCATTCCCAGTGGCAACAAGCAAAATACAAGGCAGCAAAAAGGATCTGTGGCTTTATAATATGCTACTCAAAATATCTGCTGATGGTCATAAGACAGAAAGAACATGCCAAAAAAACTGAATGATGTAGTCAGTTGGCAAATAGGGAAAATCACACACAAAATGAAATGCGTTCAGCACTGTAAAAGCAGGGCTGTGGGAAATTGCTGGTTCTCCATATAAGGATCCAATATTTTTTCAATTTGCCAGCATAGCATAAAGCACATAAAAAAAATCTTAAAATAAAGTTCTAAATGTTAACCATGGAGAACACTTTTTACAATATTTCTTAAGAATGTTAATTCTGTACACCCATGAGTCCTGACTTTATAATTTACAGCCAGTCTAAATGAAAAATAAGAGGTTTTTTAAATTCTCCCTATAAAATGTCAACCACCTTTTTAATTGAGAGCTAGAAAAGTGTAATTGAAATATACTAACCTCAAGCACTCATTAGTGACAAATCCAAACCCCAGCTGAACATGGCCCTAATAGGATTAAAGAGACATTCAGGATGATGTATGTAGATCTGGTATGCAAGAAAAGCTGAAGAAAAATCTGCATCTGTCCATGGAGCAAGGATTGGACAAAGCTCTGGGAGGAGCAGTACTTTGGGACCAGACATGCACACACACCTTTCTTGGTGCCTCCCTCCCTCTGTTCTTGGAGCTACAGGTGCTCCCCACAGGCAGCCTCAGGAGGCTGGAGCCTGCCTCACTGCAGCCTGGAGACATCACTGCAGGGCTCAGAAGCTGCAAGGTCACCCAAGGGAAGAAAGCAGGGAATAGCTGGCCATGCACCTCATGACAGGGCATTCCCAAGAGCACAGCCATCCTTTAGCTATTTTTAATGGCCCTTTGTCACTTCCCCCACCACACAAAGCTCTTCAACAAGTGGGCAGTTGGGTCCACTGTGTCTACAAAAATCACACACACAGGTAAGCAGTTCTCAGGCTGAATTTCATGGTCTCAAGGTCTGTCTGTGAGCATCAAAATCATTGAGCATGAGATTTCCCATTGATCACATGCCACTGGCTGCACATCTAAGGAGGCTCAGGAGGGTAAATGATTTTTTCCCAAGTCAATTTTAAATTGGCTTCCTAAATTGTCTCCAGATCCTTTCCAGACAGCAGAATGGAAATAATTAGAGGTGGTTGGAAAATGGAATTTTTGTCCTGTGGGGAAAGTCTGATAGTCCTGTACTTATTTTTATGCTAACATAGGCCAAAGTGTAAAAGCCTTAAAAAATTTAGTAGGGCAAAATACTGTAAGGTATTCTGAAATGGCATCCTGCATGCACTTTGACTTATTTTGTTGCTAGAGAAGAGCCCATTCCTGTCATGGGCACACCAGCAACCCACGTAAATAGCTTACTTTTCAGCCTGACATTCTTTCTACTCCCCAAGACCACAGGGCAGTGACTAGCACTGTTGGCACAAGTCCTCCACACATCTCATCCTACTCCTCTTGCTGTATGGGTGAGACTGGAAGACAGCAGGAAGTACAGTTAATCACTGCTCTCTCATTCATCTTCTGAAAACAAATTTAAATGACAATTTGGCTAGGTTTGGGTGAGAAGGTCCCCCCATTTTAAAACAAACTTTTGTCAGTCTGAAGTGGTTTATTCTAACTTTCTCTGATGCATATTGTGGAGCCAATCATTTCCCACCACCCAGATGCAAACTGAGAGTAGTCACAGAGCTGGAAGCTGAGACACCATGGGGAAATACAAAAAGAAGTGATCTGTAAAAGTCATACATAAACTGTGAACAGGAGTAAAAGAGTCACCCTCAATACCTCTTATGGGCAAGAATAGCACAACTTCCCTCCTGTTCTCCATGTACAGCACCATGCCTTCCACTGCCTAACCAGAGATACACTGTCCAACCAAGGACCTAGGTAACTAAGCCAAGTAAAGCTCTCTCTTCCTGACACCATGGAGATGGCTGCTTTATGCAAGTCACACAAGCCATACAAGTAGAATGCCTCATGGGAAAACCTTCAGTGTCATCACTCTGTTAGGGTTCTTCTCTGCAGCTGTTTAACTGACAGAGACATGGAAATCCTGAGTACAGCTAAATTCTGCCTCATTTAATCCTTGGCTTCAAGTGCCTTTCACTGTCACTCCTGGTGAGGATGACAGCTCTGTCTGTAACTTGCTCTAAGTTACCATTCCCTCTATGCAACTTTTCACTGTACAGCTAAGGAGACCTTGGCATCTCTTCCTCTCCAGGTCATCCAGCAACTGCTCCCAAAGGAACCTGCAGCATGCTGTCCAAGCACAGCTGAAGCAGACAGGGCCTAAAGCACAAAATGGCTAGACATGAACACCAGAAAAATTGCGTATTCCATTGTATCTATCTTTCTCCAAACGCTCTTTCCAAGCCAGACCAAGGTAGCAGGGGAAATAAAGGAGCCCTTCATTCCACAAGGGGAAGGGAGTGATTGCATCATTTCAAAATTTTCACCTCTGCTAATCTTCCCACATGGAAACGCTGCTTCCGATAAGCATTATACAGAAGACTCCAGAATGTCCAAGTACAGGGCTCAAAAAAGAAGGCTTGATGAAGAAGGTGAAACAGTGCAGAAAAGGTTTTTGGTACTTTTGACTTAGCTGGCCACCAGCTTGGGGAGTGGCTGGAAAGTGGCGGGGCAGAAAAGGACCTCGGGGTGCTGGCTGGCAGCCAGCTGACCATGAGCCAGTGTGTGCCCAGGTAGCCAAGAAGGCTGATGGCATCCAGAGCTGGATCAGCAATAGTCTTGTGGCCAGCAGGACCAGGGCCACACTGTTCCCCTGTACTCAGCCCTGGTGAGGCCACACCTCAAATCCTGCATTCAGTTTTCCCAATTCAGTAAGAACATTGAGGTGCTGGATTGTGCCCAGAGAAGGGCAATGGGTTGGCAAAGGGTCTGCAGCACAAGTCCTTATGAGGGGCACTTGGGGGAGCTGGGGATGTTTATTCTGGAGAAAAGGAGGCTCAGGGGAGATGTTATTGCTCTCTACAACTGCTTGAAAGGAGGCTTTAGCCAGGTTGGCCTCTTCTCCCAGGGAAACAGCAACAGGACAAGACAACATAACCTTAAGCTGCACCAGAAGAGATTTAGGTTGGACACAAGGAAGAATTTTTTCACTGAAAGGGAAGTTGAGCATTGGAATAGGCTGCCCAGGGAGGTGGTGGAATCAGTGTCTCCAGAGGTGTTCAAGAAAAGACTGGACATGGCACTTAGTGCTGTGGTCTTGACAAGGTGATGTTCACTCAAAGGCTGGACTCAATCTTGGAGGTCTTCTCCAACCTTAATGATTCTGTAATTGCTTCCTCCTCTTTTAATTTTTCTATACAGTGAGGCAAGCTTTGCAAAGTTAAAAAAAAACCATTAACAACCTCAAAGGCAGTCAAAGAGAGGCAAGATACTGAACCATGCCAGTCTCCTTTCATCAAAGACACAGATCCATGGGATGTATCTATAGGTTATAACGCCAGCAGGTTCAAACTTGTTCCGAACAGACACAAGAAATCCCTGCCCACAATGGGAGATAACCAGAAGTCTTTTGAACACTTAGCATGGCTCTGGGCCAAGCTAATAAACTCTGCTGAGCCGCAGGGACTTCTCTGTGCCATTACCTCGGGCTCGGCACAGCTGGCAACGCTCGCAGTGCTTCGTGCTGGCACAAACCACGAGCAGAGATCATTCCTGGCTGCCTTCACCACAGCATGGAGAGAGAAATGCCACCACACTCACAGCTTTGTCTTCAAGCCTTGACTTCAGTCTTGGGGCCATTCATACCCATTATCCATCCAATGAAAAACATTTTAGGCCAGTTTTTGACTCAAGTGCCAATATTTTGACACAGACATAACACTTCACCTGAAGATGATGAAAAATGTTGCAATGAGATCTAACTAAACCAATATGTTTGGCTTTACCTTTGAATTACACTGGTTTACAACAGCTTTTTCTGTTGAAAATTAGGAATTTACACATTTTCACAAGGCTTCTTAAACAAAACAGCATTTTTATTCGAGTGTTTCTTTGGAACGCTTCCTCAACCCTCCAAAGAGCACATCTTACTGGGTTGAGTGGGGAAGCAGAAAAGGGAATGATGAGTCTTACACATTGTTGACAGTGGGTAGAACTGCCAGGCTTCTCTCCAGTTTTAAGATGTACAGCCCTTGAAAGCCCTCATGTCTGTTCTTTGACTCAAAAATGACATCTCTACAGACAGAGGGGTATGGGGCTGTAAAACCAAAGCATATTTTCTTAACACTGCTCCAGAAATATCCTCTGCTAAACGTGTAACAGATGCATGTTCCTCATTAAAAAAGTGTTGCTATACATTATGTCTTGGCTGTAGACAGGTTCTGGCAGAGATTGATACACTGTGGACATATAATTCATGTGTCTAGTATGTGAACTCTGGACCCTGCTTAACCTGCTGAGGTCCTGTTGTGGATGTCAGGCCATGGAAATGGGAGCAAGGGGAGAGACCAGACAGACGTGGAGGACCAGCGTGCAACTGAGAAAACAACAAAGCTATTGGACATACTTTTCTCAATGGCATCCCCAGGCACCCAGTGTTTATTCCCATTTGTGCAATGAACTGGAAAAGCTGCACCAATTCCAGCTACCTTTCTATGAGAGGAAGAAGAAATCATCACTTCATGGTGACCATTTTCTTCCTTGAGTAATCTTTTGCCTTTTGTTGAAATTTAACTTTTGGGTTTTGGAAAGGTAAGTCCTAATGATGAATTACAATACATTTTTTTGGCTGATTGGTGCTTAAAACCTGCCCATGCTAATCATAACTTCACAATCCACAGGGAGACCCTTAGTTTTATTCCTTGCCTGGTATTCAGACTTCCATTTAATTACTGGTTACTTAGATTTATGGGCAGATTTGCTAAAAACAGTGACTCTCTGTGTGCAGACAATAACCTTTTGATGGGTACGGTAGTAAAACTGAAATTCCTATGTAAACAGGACCAAATTTTAAAAGTAGCTGGTGTAGCTCTCTAATGAAATTGGCAGCACTGTGTGGGTACTTTGTCTTGGAGAATGCTAAATGGTGCATAGCCAGCATTTGCTCCATAAACTGTCAAACAAGAGAACCGCAACTGTTCGGTGATTTGTTTTTCTAATGTAGTTCTCGACTATGGGAAATGTCTTTTCCATGACCAAACGTAGAAGCTGTCAGGATCCAAAAGAAATAGAGGGGAGAAAGATGATGTCTAGAAGGTATCTCCCAACAGAGAAAAAAGGAGAAGGAAAAAATTTCTCAAAGACTCAGTTTTGGGAGCATTATGAAAAAGTAAAACTCTTATGAAATAATTACTTCGAGGATGCTATAATTAACTGTTGGGCATCATTTACAGTACTGTGACACTCAAATTTTTCTCTCTCTTCATTAGGTAGCAATGATGATAATATTGTTCCATATCTCCATAGGAAGATTAAACAACAGTATATACATCTGGTAACCTTCTTCTCAGGGCCTTGTACTACTTCACAAAATTAAGCAGACTTCATCACCTTAGGAAGGCAGAAAGCCCTCCTTCCATTACTGAAGAAACAAGCACTGCAAGTAAGTGATACCTGAGCTCTGTGCCTCAGCAAATGAAGCAGTATATGAGCACTGATCCCAAGTTTCCTATTTTGTTCCATGATCCTCTCAGCACTTCATTGCTCTTTTAGGCTCATGTCAGGCAATGAAAGCAACATCATCTTGTTCATCATAATAATAATAATGGATAATTGAACAGGTACAAGTCTTCGTCACTGATGAAAGGACGTCCACAAATCCAAATTTTAAAAGCAATCAATATGGACCAACTATTTCAGACAGGTGCTCTGGTGAAGTCTCTCTCTCAATAATGGAAAAAGCAGCACAGCTCTCCTTTTCCAACTCCTGTTTGGACCAGAGGGGGGAAAAAAAAAAAAAAAGACAGATTTCATCATCTCAATTCAAACCTCATCTGATCTGGTCCTCAGGAAGACACGCGACATTTAAATATATGCAATGGCTATTAAGGGATTGATGCTGGAGAAGTAATCAGATAGACAATATTTTTACCAAGGTTCGAGTGTCCACAATAGCCAGTAAAATAATCAAGGCGACTGCGAGCAGACTGCAAGGCTCCTCTGCGTGTGCAGATCCTTCCCGGCGGTGCAATTGTAGCTGTTAATTAGCCCTCACCAATATCTGTTGCACACTTCCAAGAGGCTGATGTAACACTCGGCTGCCACTGCCACACAGTTTCCCTCCCTGCTGCCAGCCTAGGAACCGGTTGTGCATAACGAGAGCAATGGGAGGACAGGAGCACTGCAAGGAATTTGAGAACTATCAGCAATAATATGCCAACGACAACAAGTCTGCTCTACAAGAAGGGAGTGTCAACACACATCAGTAGCCTGCATAGCGATTGTCGAGAATCAAAGCTCACATCATTTTATGTCCCTGAAATGTCAACTCAATTGCAAATTTAAAAACAATAGTTTTATCACTTTGCCAGTCATAGGACAAATCTTAATAATCTTAGTTGTGCTGACCTTGACCAGGCTTGAGACAAGTAAGTCACGAACACAGAGAAAATCAGAAGCCCACAGAGTAATTACAAAAAATTAAAATCACAGCCACGGTATGACACACTAAAGCTCTGTTCAATTCCTACTACCCATTGCAATCTATATCACCCTCAGGGAATATTTCTAGATTAAGCTGCCTACTAGCAGCATCTCCTTTTATCCAAAGTCTAATGCGTTACTGGCGTTTTATAAACAGATAAACCTTATGGGTGGGAGATTATTGTGAGCATTGCACAGATATTTCTCTTTACTGTTTTTCACTATTAGATTGTGATACAACTTAAAAATTGTCCCCTAATTTGTAACTACATGAGTCAAATCCACTTAGTTAAGGCAAAGTTTTTTTACTTTCAGTAAAAAAATCAATGCTATCACTAAATAAAAAAAAACACAAAGGGAAGGGACAAAGATTCATAACAAGACCATGATCACGAGGTCACAAAAACAGCAGCATGAGTAATTATATTATTTTTTAAAAAAAACTGTATAATTATTTATGATGGCTTAGCTTTTCAGGTGCTATTTGTACTTTGTGATAATGAAAGACCATAATAGCACTTAGCACCATTTAACATTTTTCCATACAGGAAGCATCTTATAGGTACAGTATGCCAAATGAGGACCACAGTTACACAGGTAAATAGCTGTGCCATAATCACTATTTGTCAGTGAAAATTAATATCAAAAAAAGCAGCCCCATAACTGTTCCACCATCAGCTTCTGGCTTTAGCCAGTTACTCATCTGAAAGCTTGAATATCTTTAAGCAAATATTTTCCCCTGGAGATCTGATAAAGTGATACATATACAAAGTATTTTAGTTCAAATAAAACATTCCTGTTGGTTTAAAACCACAGGAAAAAAAGTAAATTATTTTAACAGTTTCTTTTTTCAAACAAGATGCCTTGAAGTCAGTTGGTAAAGCCTGAAAGTTGATAATTGCTTAACAAGTTTTGTACTCCAAGCAAAAGTATCTCAGTGGTTCAAGTTTCTCTTCTTTCTGCTGTCATATATACAATGATCACACAAGTTAATTATGGAGAGTTAACTCCGCCAAGTATCTCACGCTAAAATGGTGATACAATTCCTTTAGAAATCACAAAAGCCCACTAATTATTGGTACCACTACCATGTTTAAGTGTGATCTCTCTGTATCTATGGGCAGATCACATCTATGGACAGTCAAATCAAATTTGTACCATCTGACCTAAAGGAACACCCTGCAGTGGGAGCACGGCTGCACCAACATCAGTTCCAGATCCTGGGCTCAGTCTTTCCGCAGTAGTCTAGTTTCCTGAACTAGAAAGAGAGGTGACTGTCCCATTTTTATAGGACATTAAATGTTTCTTTCTAAAAGCTATTTTAATAACACTGCAGTGCTTCACAAAGGAAACTAATTCAGCATATGGTTAACGCATATAAACATGCCTTCTACCTCTGAAGGGAGGTAGGTTTTTGAAGAGCATTTTCAAGTGACTAATATCAAAATAAATCAGCAATTTAAACTTAAAGAGCATCAACTGAAGATGACATGTTGGCATGTAAGTGCACAAACTCTTCACAGTGTCCCTGCAGAAGCCATCTCTAACTCAGAGGATGCACAGAGCCTTTCGAATGACGGCAATGGAATTTAAATGATTTAATTAGAATAATATGCTCTAGCCCTTGGCCACTCTCTCACTATAAAGTAGGAATTTCCTCTGGGCAGGCACAGCACACAAACCAAGCTGCGACTGCTCGTCCCAGCTCCAATAAAACACAGTCTTACTTCGCAGTCCTGTGAGACACCAGAACAGTCTGCTAACTTCTTTTGTCAAGTTTCCTAAGTCTAAATCCATCCTAACAGTACAAGGAAAACAGAAGCAGTTGTTACCATGACACAGAGTTTAAAATACTAATAAGTGCTACTGAAAAGCATGCACATTTGTACTACCTTCTGATTTACTTTTCAAATCAAAACCAGAAGTTCACTTCTTCTGCCAAGGCAGTTTCTTATTTTTAATTAAGAGACTTTTTAAATCTGAATCATTCTTTTTCTGGGGAAGGCATGGAAGAAAAAGACAAGGCAGACTACTACCAAACCAAATTTATCTCAAAACCTATACTTTGTAACTACTGGGTTCCCTAAAATTGGATAGCAATTTAAAAAAAATTTTTTTAATTACCGTAGAAAACTCTTTTTGCAACCTTTCCTCTTTAGTGCTTATATATATTGAGAGTACCAAAGCTGACTTTAACTTACTACACTTCCAAAAAGCAGTAAGGAACTAAAATCAGGCAGGAAGACCAATTTTCCTGCTTTTGATTTTTATTAATGATTCAGAGGAATTCTTTTTTTTTTAACCTATATGAGAAAGTTGCTGACTTCAGTGAGCAACAAACTTCCGCAACTGACTTCAGTGGAACCCCAATTAATATCCTCAAAGAGAACATTTGTCTGCTCTTTCCTTACTGGAGATAAGAAGTTCCCTTCTAAACTGCATCCTAGAGACATTTGACTAAAACTATTTTCCTCCAGGCAAAAAGTAAACATCTATAAATATTTTATACCAACACTGCAAAGCAAAAAAACAGACTAAGCACTATTAATGTTCACCTTTTTTTTTCATCACATTTATAAGAAACAGGCAGTGATGCACGCCACAAGGCTGGGATCTAATCAGACACAGTAAGGCCCTGTCTAGACAGGCAAAAGTTATTACAATCAGTTAGCGTGGTTGAAGAACTCCATTAAGATGCAGGCCAGCAAGAAAGAAACCACATTAGCAAATGACACAGCACAACCAGGCACCAAGGGGCCTTCCTGGCATGTTCAAAACCGAGCCTCTCTTCGAGCCACTGGCAAGCTGGCGTGTCACAGCACTGGCTCCCTTGTCAGCATCGAGCCAGACAGACCAGGGGCACGTGAGCAGTGGGTGACAGTACAGCCCACAGCGCTCGGAGCCGCAGCATCGCTCAGGGACGCGGAGCTCGCGGAGAGCAAGGACGAGCCCGAGCGCCGTGCCCTGATGCTGTGCCCGGGGCTCACGGTCCGAGCCAGTGCCCCAGCAAGGCACCAGGTGCCCACCACAGAGGAGACACTCTACACACGAGGTGATCATGTGCTGTGGGGTTTTTTGTCACCCCTCGTTCCTTGGAAGGATGTCGTTGTTGCCTGTGGAGAAACACGCTTCCGTGATGTTTGGGATATAAGCATACACATGCTAACAAATATTATACTAAACACTATACTAAAGAAGAAAGAAAAAACAAACTAAAGAAACCAAGCAAAGAAACAAAAAGTTAAAAATTAAGTGATAAGAATTACATATAAAGCAAAGCAAACTTGCTTCCTTTGTTGTCATCTTCCCCCTTGATCAAAACTTTCAAGGCTTCTCAATAACACCTATTTGCTTTGCAAATGGGGTATCACAGCATACTTGATAAAATGCCAAATGTGATTAAAAAAACCCACGCAAAACCTATTTATTACTCTTACTTGATAACTATTTTTCAAATAATTTGGTTCAAAATAAAGAAAAAATACACAATTCTAAAGAGAGAAAGAACACAGTGAGATCACCTAGGAAATTGTTGTCTCAACACCCATAGACATTAGAAACACTTCTAAATTTAGACACCCCAGCATTTAACATGGTCCAGAAAAAAGAGAAACAAAGCCAGAAGAGTGCTCATATTTTAATTACTACCAACAGTAAACCCTATTTTCAGCTATGCTATCCCAAGCAATGAACTACAAGCTTTGAAACTGCTATTAAAGTCCTCACAAATTACTTGCTGAAGAGGAGCAAGCATATATTTCTCTGGTGGCATAATATGACACATATGCTTTTGGGATGGGAGAGAAAGTTATAAACCATCCACAATCCACCAGGGAAAATCCTTCTTCTTTGAATTAAGAACAGGCTTCATAATAAATTCCTTCACTATTGTATTGTATAATCTCATTGGTAGCATTTGTCCAAACTTTTCTAGTGCATTACTTTGTGTCACTGCAATTTACTCTGCAGAAAGGGAAAAAAATCCCACAGAGAATTTAAGAGTAACTGTTGAAACTTTTCCCATCCACTACCATTATACTGTTTTTATTCTTGAATTTTCAGAGGCAATGACTTCACTTTGTCACCATCAGAATCTCACCTTTGGCACTAAATGCTAAGGCAACCCTATTAATCCATAAGGGTGTTCCACAGCAGCACAAAGGATCCTTATCAGCGTGCCCAGGCACTATCAAAGGCAAGGTCAGAGTAAAATTGTCAGTGCAAATGTGAACAGACGGCACGTGGAGCTCACCTGTGCAGTCAGTGGGCAGGGCACCCACATGACCTCTGCAGACACCCTACTGAAGGCAATGCAGGGAGGCCTTCAGCAGTGCTTTATGGTAACACCATTAGCTGAGCATGGAAGAGCTCAGATTTGGCTAACAAATGCAGGTTTGGAAGCACATCTGCTATTAGAAACAAACAAAAAGTTGTCTTTCAACCAAGTCTTGGTCGGCTCCTTGATGAGCTGTACTGTGACCCAAGAGGAAGAATATTCAAATCCCATAAATCAATACCATCAAGTCCTGGATGCAAATATATTATAGAATCATAAAATGGTTTGGGTTGGAAGGGACCTTAAAGATCATCTGCTTCAATCCCATGCCCATGGGCAAAGTGGACTGCCTCTCTTCTGTAGGTAAATTAACACTTGCAGCAATTTATTACTTCCAGACACTCAGAATACTTTCTGTGTGGAGCTAATGTGAGACAGTGAAGGATGCCCAGGACCTGAGCACCACATGAATACTTTCTGCCAGCTTCTCAAGGGACTGCAATAATGGGAATGGAAGAAGCAACTGCACCATGGACTCAACATCAGCTAAAACTACACTGCTACAGAACAGGGAGGTCTCACAGCATCCTTCATCTCTGGCCATCAACTGCCACCTCCTGCCCTCAGATGACGCTATTGCAAGCATTGAAACAGGACAGCAGTCAGCATGCTGATGGGTTTTTCTCAATTGTGAGCACTGATTTTCAGCCTCATCAGTGATCTGATCCAAGTCATAGCCAGCAGAGCCAGCATAAGCAACACATGGGGATGGGTAACCAGGAACAGAAAGAACAGATTCCCCATCTTCTGCTGCAGCAAAGACTGCTGTCTTACACTGGGATTCAGTTTCTACTTTCCCATCACCCCCAGGACTGAGAAACATGCACATCTTATTTCATCTGGCTGATTAGCACCCATTCCTGTCACAAGCCCATGTGATAATGACTTACTAATACAAGTGTCATGACTGACTGTAAAACATCTGGCTCACCCTGCACATTAAGTGCTAGACAGACACTGCAGAGAGCAGCAAAATCCAGTAAGTGCTCACAAACTCACACACTTTTTATAAAACCCTGCATTGTTGTGCTGTTCTACATACAATGTTTATTGCTGTCCAAAGCAACAATTATGCAAACACTTGGGCACTTGCTTAATTTTTCTGTTACAAACTACTCCATTACTCTTAATGGATTAATTAGCAAAGGCTCATTTTTACCCAGAGAGTGAAGGCTCCCAAGGCTACATGCAGAGTCACGGGACAGGCTCCCAGGAGGAGGCAGGGAGGGGGAAAGGCACCTGGGAGCACCTACAGTCACATTACAGCTCCACAAGCAGTTTTGGCAGCAGTATCAAGTTCTGCCAGCTTAAAAAAAGCTGCCCTACCTTCTCCACACCCTCTTCCCCCTCTCTTACCCCCTTATGAACCAAATCATGGAATTGATCCAGATTGAAACTACATCTGTTTTCTGCTCAGTGCCTAGATCCAGATCACCACAGGGCAGCATAAGTGTTCCTGCTGCTATGAATGGGGGAAAGAGTCAGAGCTAGGAAGGGGCTGCCAGGGCAACCCTAGACTGCAGCACTTTAAACCATCAAAGCACAATCATAGCTCAACTCTGTAGTTTCAGCTCTGCTACAGTCACCTGACACTGAAATTAAAACAATAAGGGAGGTCCTCACTTCCTCCCTTCATCTCCCTTCCCTCTCCCCACAGCACTGGGGCTCAGCATCTCTCCCAGACACTCCTCTAGGAAGGCAAAGCTGCAAAGAAATGCCCACAAAACACTCTGAGGCTGGATTAGGTTTCTGTTACATTGGCTCCTGGAACTGGCTTTCCACAGGGTTGGATGAACTGGCATAAAGGAGAGGGTGCACTGGGGCCACAGCAGAGCACCCAGAGCAAGATGTCTGTGTCTTTCCCAACTACAGAGAAGAAGCCTGGCCAGGACCAACTGCTGCCTCCCACAGGGAACAGCCACAGAAGTAAATCCATTTGCAGGACTGTAAGTCTCACTCATGCCAAAAGCATAGAAGCACATTATTGTAAGTTTAGTTAGATA
The DNA here is from genome assembly GCA_013398075.1 of Notiomystis cincta. Lineage (NCBI taxonomy): Eukaryota > Metazoa > Chordata > Aves > Passeriformes > Notiomystidae > Notiomystis > Notiomystis cincta. Next base: position 194,345 of record VZRX01006411.1, read on the forward strand.
AAAAAAGGTCATACAAAGTACTGGTTTCCTTTTACATTCTTTGCATATACAAAGATCCCAACGGTTCCAGGAGGATTTTCCTGTATAGCCTTACTGAAAGCTGATTAAAGAAAATGGCCATTAATCCCACTAGTAACTTAAAACAAAACGTTAAATTAATTTCAGTGGGAGTTCTGGATGTGTACAAACCCCAGCATGATACCCTCAGATTCATACATATTGCTCTCTTGGGAAACGACAGACATATGAAAAGGTGAAATTTACTCCACGTTATTAGAACTCGGTACAAAAATCGCCAAACGATCCACACCAGGCTTAAAACTATTTCCATAAACCCCGACCTTTTGAAATTGTCATTGTTCACGCCGCTGTTTCCCTTTTCACTTCTTACTTTGAAAGCTCACTCCCCCGCGACCATCTTTAAACCAAGATCCGCGCCAGCAAACCGCTTCTTAAAGGTTTTGCTAAACCTTTTCATTTTGCTAAGATCCTGACGGGCTTTTCTGAAGCTGCTGAGCCCAGCGCAGTGCTGTGGGAGCGAGGTTCCCCTGCGAGCACTCCCCGAAACGCCGGGCACCGCACAAGCATGCGGCAGCTGCCGGACTCGCCGCAGGGGCTCCGGAGAAGCCCGGCTGTCCCGTCGACAGCCGCCGGCGCGGGTCTCTCGCCGGGAGCCGGGGATCCCCTCGCCCGCAGCCCCGCCGGGCGCCCCAGCGCTGCGCGGGG